>JASJOG010000089.1:202500-330000 GCA_030142905.1 Heliopora coerulea
CACTCATTCTAATGTTGCGTGTGTAGGGAAGTAGTGTTGGCTGAATATTTCTGCTTCCTAAATGTGAGCAATATGCTCTTATTTAAAGATTTTTTGCAGAGCTGTTTTTTACGAAATGAAGCTTTGCGCCTTGTGGTGGGGTTGCGCTAAACGGAAGTATGAACGTTCGACCCAAATAATTTAGCATAAAGATTTCAAAAAAGCCTTCTGGTCGTTGTCAGGGGCGGGTCGAAAATTTTGAGAAATTGGGTGGCGCAAACTTGAACAAATTCATTTCCACTATATATGGTGTTTTAAAGAATTTTTATGCTACTGTCTTTTCCGGTGTTTTTAAACTTGAATTTCTTCTACTCGCCCTTTCTTTTCTTTGATGTTTGTCAAGATAATCGTCAATCTTGGTAGTCAACATGTTCAATGCTTGTATTTTGCATATGTATTTTGTCACCGAGCAAAAAAAAGATTGATGACTATCAGAAATGGGGAGGTGCGCGTCCGATGTTCTGCCAAAATCCGCCTGTATTGAGTATGGTTGTATTGAGCTGTTATTTAAGGGGAACCAGCCGTTGTCGTGGAAATATTTGCACGCAGTGCGGAGGGTCTCCGAGGATTCTTTGACACGATATAATTTATTTAATCACGTAGCACTTAGGAGTTCAACACTCTAAAACGTGCCCGTGTCATTAAGTAAAATGGGTTGTGATACAACATTTCAATTGCTAATAGATTCAATTTAAATAGGATAAATCAATGTAATTATCAACGCAATATTGGGTCGATTCGCAATCAACGATTCGTTGTTTGTCGGCGTGATGTCACTGTTGTAGCTAGAAGGTATTCCCGAGGAGGGGTAGGGTAGGGTAAGGATGGGATTAGGATTTGGGATATGGGTTGAGAGCAATATGGCGGCTTGTTGTGGTTGCTACCGCGAGAAATATGAATGATATCCAAGATAATATCATCTGACTATGGAGGAAAGTGAAACTCTACTGTCTGAAAGACAGGAGAAAGTTCTGGAAGAGCTTGTAAGTCGTGCAAAAATTCATTGTAATTGATTTGGTTTGAGAGTGACCCTGAAATAGAGTCGAAATATTACTGTGTACATTCCTGTCTCTCTCGTTGCATCGCAAGTTAATGACATTTTTCGGAATCTATTTTGTTTTGTATTTGCTTAAGCTGTCTGAAACTGCTTAAACGGTTTCAAGGGTTCATGGGACAACATTTTCCGGTGGGTTGTGAAAGGATGAAACCAAAGCATCCACCCCCATACGTGGCTGTTGTGATTATGTGGTGTAGTGCGATGATGAAGCAAAACGGGGCCAGCATGGGAAAGCTAAATGTAAGCAATGATTAGGAAAAACTCGTGACTGGTTGTGGACCAGTGGATTCTGGAAGCTGTACGCCGGACATGTCCGGTGTACTACCTCCAATTTTTGCGTGCATTTCGGCGTACAATATCGCCACACAATTGGCAATTGCTGTACTTTCTTGGTGTACCGAATTTTGCCGATTCTTCGGTACAAGTTAAGAAGCGAGGTCCCGAACTGGCTCACTTGCTCTATCGATTGAATTGAGTATTGTAGGCGGATGTTTTGTTGTGTACACCTATAAGTTAGTGTAAGTTTTTATTCTTGTGCTCTCGTTTTCTTAAACCAAAACTATAAATTATATAATTTATTTAATAGATTTAGGGTTAGGGTAGTGAGTAGGTTGGGACCGATCTTTATAAAATAATAGAATTTAGTTGGGACCGCGCTTCTTGTACCGATTCTTTCTTGGAGTTGGGACACTTTAATAGTGACTAGTGGGGGCAAGGGATTGGCACTTGTGAATGCTGGAAGAGTGGGCTGAATCCCCTAAGTACTTGATATCAATGCATGGGGGGTTTCTGTAACCAGCGAGTCAAAAATTATTTGCTGGACAATAATACTCATAAGACTATGTGCTTCCTCCATGTCCCACGTTTAGAATATGTACTATATGTGACATTTTTTAACTTTTAGAATTCTATGCATTCCAGCACCAAAATGCAGGAAATTGCATTTCAGAAACTCCCAGTTACAAAATTTTCTGTGAGAGCATGCCCCTGGACCCTCCTGGAAAATTTTTAGCTGTTTTACATGAAATATTTTCCTACAGGGGCTACTTTTATGAAAGCAATTTACATTTGAAATTTCAGCTTGTCACTTCATTCTCAACTATGGCCCCGTTTACACAAACCTGGGCTGATTTTCAACCCGGGTCAGCGTACTACAGACAGTTATTTTTTTATTGCGTTCACATGGACCCAGGTTGGCAAGCAACTTTGCCAACCCTGGTCAGCCGTTTTCAACCCAGGTTGTATCAATGTCTTTGTCAGAGCGCTGCGCTGGGATGTGTTCATGCAGACAAGAATGAAGGGCAACAACATTGGAGGTAAAGTTGACATTTTTATAATCCAGCTCCGTTTTGTAGTCCTTCAGATGCACGATTAAATATTCTATCATCTCGGGCAACCATTGAAAAGTGGATTGTGCATTGTTTTCTTTCTGAGCACTTGAACTTGCCGTGGCTGCTTGCATTATCACAAACAACTGATTACTGATTCCCACACAAAAAAATTGAGCAATGTTTACAAGCCACCGGGAAAGAGTTAATGAAATTATCGACAGTTTACATGAGCCCGGGTCAACTCGTGTTTACATGAAGAATGGAACACCACTTTCACACCTCACCCACCCAGGTCTCGAGAAGGATTATCCAGGCTTGCGAGGTATGAACGGGTTGACCTGGCTATTGTGTAAACGCTTATGAGTTTGATCGTAGATGGGTTGACCCGGGTTGATGAACCAACCTGGGTTGAGAGCCAACCTGAGTTCATGTAAAGGCCCCCTAAAAAGTTCTCTCAAGAGAGTCTCCCTATTTTAAACTGATTCAAGGTGTTTGGATCAGTTCAGATGTGTGTCTTTCAAGCTGCCAGCATATCACTACAAGTTTTTCAATCATTGTCAGGCATGCAAAGAGACAACTTCCCAGACTTAGATGTTGATAATGCCTTGGCATGTGCACCATTGTTTAATACCAGAATTGCATTTATGATGGTTCTAGGGGACACTATCCATTGAAAATCCTCAGTTTAGCTGTTTGTATCAAATGAGAAGTCTTAAAAAATCCTATGAACTTGACAACACACCACACTCCAGGATGTAGCCAGCGAAAAATAAGTGCTGGGTAAAAATATCCTAATTTTATTTTTGTGATGATGTCTGGACAAGGTTAGAGGGTGGGATTGCTTGATGATGATGGACTAAAGTACAATATCTGCTACAAGGAAACTGTATATTTCATTTGGGCCAAAACTGTGCTGGGTGGAATTGATATCATCAGCAGAAATGCTGGGTGCTTAGAATTCATCCTGGGTGAGTCTGCTTGACACCACCTGACATGGCTACATCCCTTAAACTTGGTACTGGTGTAAAATCAATATTGTAGTGGTCAAATGCATCAAAGATTGAAGCAATAGTATTCTGCAAGAATTTCTGCAGCTCAGAGGGCAGAGTTAAAGCCTTATCATTTGATCTAGGGCCAGTCAAAGTTAACTATTGGTATGTCATTGCATACCCATTATTTGCAATTTTCACACACCATGACCATATTTTGCATTATTCTTACCCTTGTACTGAGCAGTGCTCAACCTTCATAGTTGTCCACTAGTCCATGACTAGTAAAAATTGGGTTTGGGCTGCTAAAATATGACATTTACTAGTCACTCGGATAGTCCCATTAGAAAAGGTTTTAGAAAGATAAGCAAAAAAATAAGATTCCGTTGATCAATAGTTGAGGCATGTTTATTCATTCAATCCATAAACTATTATCCCACCAATCATGATAGTTTATTTGGTCAATCTTGTACTTTATTTTCCTGCTGTCAGTCAGCATATAGTTTTACTTTAAACTCCTCACTGAATATCTTTTTCCGTAATCACTCATGGACAATCAACTGGCTAAAGACAAGCTACGTATGATTGTTTAAATCTCATGAATAAATTGAACTTGTAGATAGAAAAAACTGACACATTGTAACTTTTTATGTTTGTTTGCAAACAAAGTTATTTTAGCAATATAGAAAAGTTAATAAAAAAACAGTTGATATTATACTGACATAATTCAGGGCTTGGCTACCAGGTGATACCTCTTGGCTAGTAAATTTTAAATGTCACTAGCACAGGGACCAGTCAGTGAAAAAGTGAAGGTCAAGCAATTTTGAAGGTTGAGAATGATACTCAACTCACCTGTACCATACCATTATTAATTTCATGTGTAGATTTTCCGATTAACCTTCCCCGGTCCGTATGTGACTTTCTAATTTTTCCTCTGGCTTATGCCAAATGATTTTACTCATCAAGGGGAGATCTTTTGGGCAAGAAAGGGTTAAACTAATAGTATAATGATATTTTTTTAGTGTAACTGTAATGGTGTGAATTATGAAAAGCTCAAAGATGGCAGTGGTAAAGGAGTCCAGAAACTTGAGATGTTTTTCTCAGGATTTCCTGAAATTGTTGGTTTGTGTTATTTTCCAAACTTGCGTAGTTTATGCCTTATGGGGCAAGACACACTTCAACATATTGAAGGACTAAATAGTCTAGTTCATTTGGAAGAGCTATGGATATGTGAGGCTAACATACAGGTAAACAATGAACAACCTTCAAAGTATAAACTCTAAGGGGGGGATTTCTGTGCTGCTATAGTAATTGTAAAACTTAATAGAACATCCTGGAACGAAGGATTCAATAGTTGCAGGAATTTGAGAACTTTAGAGATGTAGCATTACTTTTTAGTTAGACATATTGCTAACTTATAGGTGCAAGTTGGAGTCCTAGCAGGTGGAAATAAATTTAGAATGAGTTAAAAATAAGCATCCCTTCAGATGTGTATGGGGGAAAGTTCAAAAAGTAGTGAAAGAAGAAAGATAACAGGCAAGAGTGGAACTAAGATTTCACAAGGGAGTAGCATTTTGACATTTGGTGAACATCTGTTTCTCTAAGAATTCAATGCTGCATTGCAAGGAATATTTTGATCCCTAGAAATAATGCAGAATACCTTATGAGGGCATTCACTATAAGCGATGAGGGAAAATGGTATGAAAAGTTTGCACTCAGACTGCCTCTTGTGTTTCAATGTTCTTGTAAACAAAAAAATCTTGCCAAAATAGGGTGGAGAAATTATAAATGTAACTGCAGTTTTTATATCTGCATTGTTTTTGTTGTATCTAGGAAATACACTGTCTGGAGAACTGCCATAACTTGAGGAAACTGTATTTGTATGACAATGCTATCTCAAAGATAGAAAACCTTTCAACATTGAGGCTCCTTGAAGTCCTGTGGCTGAATGATAACAAGTTGACATCTCTACAGGTTATGCATTTGTAATATATGATGCATTTATATGTAAGAAACAAAGGAAAAAAGGAAGCAATGAAGGAAGAAAGAAGTGAAATGGGAACGAAGGAAGCCAATAACCCCCCCTGCATTATGTATTTTCTTGAATCCTTTGACACCAAGGGCTCATTCCTGTGACAACTAAGAGTGTTTGGCTCTAGCCAGAGTAAAATGCTAAAGTGAGCCCTTCCCCTTAATTGGTTAAGGAGATAATGTTTAAGAATTGCACGTAGAGCATTTTCACTTGATATCTTAGCTACCGTGTTGATGTTCCTTAACAAAAGAATTTTTGTCATCTTATTTCAATTACACCGACATGGGTGCAATTCCCTTTGCTATTTGAATCCCTGATGTCTCAGTGAAATAATGCCCCAAGTAAAAGTATCAAGAAACAAATCTTCCTCCGTACAATTTTAGTGGTCAGAAAATGACCTTCAAACACACCCAAAACAGAGAATCAAGAGGTTTCAGCGGCGTTCTTGAGGTATACACTATCTAAAAGATAGAAAAAAAGCTTCTCGACGTTTCGAGCAAAGGCCCTTCGTCAGAAGATTAGTAGCCAAACGTCGAGAAGCTTTTTTTCTATCTTTTAGATAGTGTATACCTCAAGAACGCCGCTGTTTTATCGAAGCTATCTACACTGGACCCCCGCGCCTTAGAATTCCTCGATCAAGAGGTTTCTACTGGCGATGGTTTTCTTTGGACTGAAATTTGGTTTTCACTCATTCCAGCTTTCTGCCTGCTTGATTCTATAGGGACTGGATAAATTATTCAATCTAAGGAACTTAAATCTTTCCAACAATAGAATACGCTGCATTGGTAAGTTTTGAGAGGATTTTGTGCATGGTTCTACCGGCATTTGCTGACAGAAGTGTTGCCAAGGACAAAGCTAACTATTTCCCTGCAGGATCAGTCTATCATTATTTTACCACTAGGTAACCCCAGAGAATTTTGCTCATCAAGGGGGACATCCTGTTGGGATAGGGTCTTTTGATATATCCCAGATGGTAATGTTTTATTATAATGCTGTTGTTTTACCTTCTCTCATGTAGACAACTCACTGGAAAAGCTATTGAAATTAGAGACGCTTCAACTCTCAGGAAATCAAATTAGATCCTTCAAGGTTAAAACGACTAAAAAATAACACAGTAGATAATGGGTCTGGCCAAAAGGTTGCCCATGGGGTCAATATGAGGACTTTACTATGTGCCTAAAATTGTTTTTGACCGTAATCTAAAATCAAAAGAAATAATGCTTGCTGTTCTGACGTACACTTCCTCTCCCAACCTGTCTGTTCACCAGCAATCTCTTGAATAGGAAAACAAACCAGACATTGTGAAAGATTTTCATCAAGAAAAATTTGTGCTGTAATGTTAGCCTTACTTTCGAGTTCTTTTAATTTAGATTTGAACTGGGTTCGATCTCTAGTTGTACACCAGTCTTGTGGAAAAAGCCTTGGTCTTTCTCTTTGATTTGCAACAAGAGTCAACACTTATGACCATTTTTTTCCCTGCTTCGTGATTGTTGGTTAGGACGTGAAGAGATGTAGCGTTTTGAATCTGTATCGTGTACGGCTCCAGGGGATCCGAGGTGTGGGTGGACCTTTCTTCGTTATTGTAAGGTCACCTGAAAGCTCCAGTAGCACAATTGATTTCATGGGAAATGACCTTGATTTTCCTCTCCGCAGCAGTGGATATGAGGCGAGAAACTTTGGCAAATGATTGATGACAAAAACGTGAGATAAAGTCAGCCTGTCTACTTTTACCAATTTGAGAATTACCCAACAATTGGCAAGACTTCTCCCTGAACCATTTTGTTTACATGATTCAAGGTGGTTGAACGAATGAAGAGTTTCTACTTATGACCTCCAATTGCGTGTTATTCAATATAAATTTTGCAGTTGTGTTGCCTGTGAAAAACTGGCCACGTCTGCGACTTTCGCCGTTCTTTTGTGGCACAACAGTCTCAGAAAGTTGAATACCATTTATGAGACAGAACTAATCCCAGCTGCCACAGCTTGAAGTATGCTGCTGTAGGACACCCTGCAAAATTCACAAGAATACAGGGACAAAATAGTTAACTTATAAATTATCTGAAGACAGTGTTACTACAGCAGTGTCTGTTCTTTTGTAGGATTTGTATAACCTTGTCCACTTACAAAGTCTGCACACATTGAGCCTGAAGGATCCTGTTTATGGCGCCAACCCAGTTGCATTGATGTGTAATTACTCTACGTATATTTTCTATCACTTCCCAAAGCTTAAACGGCTCGACAGCTATGATGTGGATAACGAACCATTCAAAGGATTGGCTGAGGTAAATTATTGGAGCAGAAACATCTACCGAAGATAAAAAGACAGTTATTTACTCCTTTCAGACTTACTGTAACCTCGATGTCCTTGTTGTTTACTTGCTGGGCAAAAATTTACTTGCTTGCTTGCTTACTTACCAAACACTTTCGGGCCCATACCCGACGTTGGTGTTTTACGCCAGCTAGCGCCAGACTATTTTACTCGTCAAGATGAGACATCTCGGACAAGAAAGTGTTGATTTTCCGGCTAATTTTTAGTGCAAAGCGGCTCTTTCACGTAAAATAAATCAGAACTTGGAAAGTTCTTTTGTACGGTATTTACGCAATCGTTGGTGTGTACCTGAAGTCTCACTCATTCACTGTCTTCGCTTGTTCGATTTCTGTCACATCACCATTTGGAAGGTAAATACCATGTGCAAGCCCTTCTCCTGTGAACTAACTTTTATATGTCTGAAGATACAGTATATACTAAGAAGCGGATATACTAATATAGAATAGAGTTCGGAAAAGGAAACCTAGTGATAGAAGGTTTTAAAGCTCTTTTTTGCTTGTTGCTTGTATCGTAAAATACTCACATTGATATATTCTCCAGTAACTTTACCTTTGGCGCGGTAGGCCACGGTTAAAAAGAAAAAGATGTACTACAACATACGAGTGAAGACTTTGGAAAGAAATATGAACAATCTGATGAAACAAGTTGAGGAGGAGAAGCAACAATTACGAGATGCACCGTCGAAGAAGATCCGCAATTTGATGAGATCTCTTAAAGCTGTAAGTTCACGAAGCTCATTGAAATATTCATGATATGAATTCAGACAAAACATGACAGATGCTACAAAACGTAGGCTAGTCTTACCGGAAGTTGATAGCTACTTGAATTTTGAGTATTTGAAATTTGAACACGATTTCTTGGTTTGATCTGGATAATGAGGATTTTAGTTTATCTTGTATAGAAACAACTAAATGAAACGAAAAATTTCGACAGAAATTATGGTTGGATGGTGATTCATTATTGACGAAATTTAGTTTCTACATCCTCGCACTTTGTTTATATTTAATCGATTTAAATACTAGCCTTGCATTTGCACTAATTTTAGCTCGAACGCGAATTAGAAAAAACGTCCGAAGAAACGACGTCTGTGAGCGGAAGTGTCGACGATTGTTGTTCGTCAAACAACGTGTCATCAGCGCCAAGCTACAAAGAACAACTGGAAAAAAAGATTAATTTTATCAAAGAACGTGTTCACGGCTTGGAAGTTACATGTGACGAGTAAGATGTAGCGTCGTTTTATAGATAGAAGACAAACCTTTTTTTTATATATATATAATCGTTAGCCCCAATTGGACAAACTCAAACAGTTAGCGATACCTCAGTCGCAGACAGTTCGCGAAAATAGAAGTACATTTCATGTCGTACGAAGAGAGATTTGCCGGCTACATTTAAAGGTAAAGGTAAAGTGTCTTTATATTGGATAATCCTATCAGCTACCTGAGCTGTTCTCCCCAGAGGTTCAGTAAGGGCCACACCTCATGGGTCTAGTGTTACTACAGGAGGGAACTTGAGTACCTGGAGAAAGCCTGCGATGCTTAGTAGAGTCAAACTGGATATCACTCTTCTCACATGTGACCGAGGTAACTTTAATCAGGTAACTGCACGGAGCTGGAATTGAACCCGAGTCACAGTGGTGAGAGACACATGCACTATCACTGTGGCACCAGCCCACAGCTCTAATTTTATGTCTGGTGAACGGATCATGCTGTCTAAGTTGTATTTCGACCCAATAATCACATATTCAGTTTTCAAAGATTCAACAAAGAAATTCAACGCATAAGACTTCTATGCTCATGGAATTAATATCCTTGCGTAGATTATAGCTTACATTATTACATGGCTGGGGCAGCGAGCGGTACGAATACAGAAATCCTGCAATTTGATTGGTTCATTTCCCGTATTGCCAGCTCAAGGAGGGGAAAATTTAGAAAACCTTGCTTATGTCGAATAAAAATTAAAAAGTTTGACATAGTATGAAGAGAAAAGGTGTTACAATCAATCAGAAAAGGAAAGGTAACCATGTAGATTGAAGTTGGTGAAGAAATACTATATGAAATTACAACAGAACTGCAAGCTAGAGTATCATTCTCTACCTTTGTACTTGTCAATTATATTTCAGTAAAGCCATATAATAAACTACTTACTGACCTCGCTTGTTCGGTCTGTACAGTGAAATATCAGACCTCTGTTTTTGCACTTACCTCAACTCGCTGCACTTGTCTCTGTCTGTACTTAAAAACGTCGGTCTGATATTTCACTAGTACAAACCTCACGCTGTGTCAATAAGTAGTAATAAGCGTTCATTATGGTTAATCCTTTCCAGATGTCCGCAATGAGCTGTAGTACAAAACCACGAGACGCAAAAATATATGTTCGTTTCGAAACTTCTTCCCCCTAGCTGTACTTGAAATTCATCTTTAGCTTTTAAGTAGGAAGTGAACCACTTTAGACTTGATTTACAGACACCATATAATTCTAATTTCTTTAACATAATTTGATGATCCATGGTGTCAAAAGCTTTTTTTAGATCCAAAAAATTATCCCATTTAATAGGCCTTTGTCTATGTTTAAATACCACTTATTTGTGGAATCTAATAGTGTAGTCAAAGTGGAATGTTTTGGTCTAAATCCAGATTGTGTTTCTGATAATTCTGGGAATGTTAGAGGCAACTAGTTAAAGTCGAACTTGATGTGAATGTGAAAGAAAATCGCTGGGGATTTTTTTTATTGTTAGAATTGACCAGTGTTTCAGAGAAAGTCGCGAGCAAGTGCAAACAATCTCGCAAGCCACTCTCCAGAGGTTGTTCTTGGAATTAGAGACTGGAGGCAACGTTCGCTTTGAGGACGGTAATCCAAATGATATTTGGTAAGCGAGGTCTTTGGTATGTTTACTCCTCTTTTTCTTCATCAATTTACTCCCTCGTCCGAAACAGCCTCATTCGATTCTTTATCCTATCGTTTCCTTGTCTATCCAGCCCTCCTGTCCAAACCTGTCCTGTCCTATCCTTTACTATTCTGTCATACAGGGTTTTCCCTGACGCGCAAATGCGCGTCAATGACGCACTGTGTGGCTGAAAAACGAAAAAGGGACGCAAAACAGCAAGGAGAACGGGTCCTCTCGGACGCACGTGTTTTACGATAGTAGTTTACTAAAAATCAGTTTAGAACTGAGTAGATCTGCGAAAAATCCCTTTTGAGAATAAAAATAAACTTTTGAATCTTTGTTCTGTTTTCTGACTCCTTTTAACACTCACAACTGCCACATTCACTCCTTTGAATGGTTCTCAAGCTTGCTTTTTCGATGTTTTCGAACGGGGATCCATCTTGGAACTTGCAGAGGCTTAGGAACTAATGCTTCATTTTGAGGTATTCTTGGACAGGCTGTGGTTTGAAAAAATATGGCGGATTCGGAATCATAACAGAAACTGAGTGAATAAAAGATATGTTTATTTATTTCTGGATGCCAATATTCCATATTGCTGTGCCCCATAAATTATGTGCCGAAAGATTATACTGTTCTCAGTCCTGGAATTTAAAACAATGCTAACTGTGGGACCCCTACTTTTTCCTCTGGGACACACAACCTTTGGTTAAAGGAGTCCTAGGGACTCCCAAACGAAAATTGTGAGGGAAGACCCTGGTCATATCTTTCCTTATCCAATCCTTTCTTCTATCCTATCCTGTTCTAGCACATATTACCCTTTCCCATACTAAGAAAAGTTGAGACGTATAATCATTGTTCAAGTTCAACTTTTTTGTATATATTCAAGGTCAACTTTTTCGTATATATTTCCATCCAGGTACACATCGTGTTATGATCTGATATTATCTAGATTTTGTGCCAGTGATTACAAGGTTGGTAATTTAGGCAATAGTGACGTACTTGAAGTTATTCTAGCGAAATGTACTGATTTTCTTCATCAGAAATCATTTCTATCTGTCACATAAGTTTCTGGACTGTATTTGTCGGAATCGAGCAACACATTTCTGGAAGATTTTCAACAGTATTTGTTTAGTCAACTGATTTTAGGTTAGGCTGCTTTTAGTGATCGAATCCGCTGATCCGTTATTGCTGTCGTTTGATGTTTTTGTTTTTTTTCTCCCTCTCGTTTGTTGTTTTACTTTTTACTTTCTGCACCCCCATTCTGTTTCCTTTCTTAGTGAGGTTCATTACGATAACTACTTCTACCAAAGCTAGTTTGGGTGATTGTACGGAAAATCCCTTCATCTTTTATCCTTGTGTTTTATGTATCTCTTGTTTCAAGACGTACGGCATTATCGGTATAAAAATACATCGCATAACTAGGATTCACAACAGGGTTCTCCGCGTTGCATTCGATGAAAAAGTCTCCTCCTTGATCGCAAAGAGCAATGACATGGACATCGCTGACCAGTAAGTGACCAGTTAACATCTTTTGTCTATGTGAATGTGAGCTTAGCTTTTTCCCGGTGGAGGGTGAAACTCCCATATGTTCTGAGATTCGAGTATGAAAATGTCGACGAGTTTAGCCGAAATACAACGCTCCGCAGCATTGACACTTGTACTGATAAAGTATACGCGATCTCATTAACATGGGGGATTCTATCTTTAAAGTGGAAGAAACTGAACGGTCGTGTACCCTGTATTTCAGCATGATTCATTCGACGTTTGTTTCGCTGGGTGTGTTATGGTTAAATGTATTAGCCACCCTCTTTACTAATGAATATGATGAACACAAGTCGCCACCTACACATCATAAAAATCATGGAAATTGAAAATATTCCTGATACCACGTGAAATCAACTTAGCATCTTTTTCTTCATGAAGTAAATTGCATTGATATTTGGCCACTTTGGAGATTATTCTAGCGAAGACGCTTGGGGTCTGACAAGGGACAAATCGGCCATTTTCCTCGATGTAAATTTATTCTAATAAATTGTGCTTTGTGTACTGGTATTTAAAATTCTAACCCCTCGCAAATTATCTCATATGAAAATTGTCCATTTGAACTACGATCGGTTTAGATGAAGTGAAAGTAGAGAAAGACCTCAAGCCAGATAATGTTTTGTTTAGAAAGAACCTCTTCAGAAGCTCAATCGAATATTTATTTGCTGTCTGGGACTCAACTGTAAACTCCAAGGACGATTCACTTCGCGTTCTTGAAGAGGGATATCATAAGAACTCTGAGGACGAGGTAGGGATAAATTTGTATTGAATACACTAGATCTGGTTGGGTAGTTGCTGGATGAATGGTGAAAACTGCTGTGAAATGGGTTGGGAGGAGGAATTAGGATGAATGGATTAAGAGGGGTAGGAAAGGATGGAATGAGGTATAAAAAGATGGAATGAAGAAATAAAGAATGGGAAAAGAATTGGATGACAAATGGAACAAGACAGTATCAGCTGAAATGGAATTGAATGGGGTAGAACGAAAAGGAAATTCAATGACATGAAATAGGAAAGTACAGAAATTGATAGGATGTGAAGGGTATTATGATGAAGTAGATCGTTAATGGTAAAGAAGAAAATGTCCACAAATATACTGCAAAACATTGAATTGAAGAATATTTCCTGTTTTTCTTATTTTCGCAGTATGGTGGAGTACATCTCTCTAACAGTGTTTTCCACAGTGATCACAAACGACTTCAGTTTTTAAAGAAACAATGCGAAATGAGACAACAAGGAGATCGCTGCCCTTACAGACATGGTAATGCAACGACCTACTATAATTCAAATATGGTAACAAAACCTCTCTGTGTTGCTATATACGATGAACTGGTTTATGTGTTGGATGTTTAGGTCAGCTTGTGGTTGCTAAGGTTTTCGTTGGGAACATGGAGTTGGCAAAGGAAGGCGACAGGTAAAAAGGAATCGAGAATGTTCTTGAATAACATGAGTGTATGTGAAACGTATTCCTTTGACCAGGTAAGGACCATGGTAATGGAGAAAATTTGGAAACACTTGGTGTTCACAAGGCTTACTAGGCTGACTGTTACAATATTCTTCCTCGTGCGTTTTTGCAGCACTTTCTTGGGTTGCAGTCGACCCAGATGAGGCAGTTTGCGCCCCTTCGCTTGACTTGACTTCAAGGCATATCCTTTCTATCTTTATGATCTTCAATTAGTGTAACTCGAGAAGAGTTTCCCAAAGCGGATTCGGTGTTCGTCCAACGTCACGGTGACGATGTTGATGCCAAACCAAAGACGTACTCCAGGATGGCTGAACCATCGTGTGACTGTCGAACGAAACAAGGCGACTGGATTGTTTTTGACAGCGATCTTGTTTTGGCAGAATATGTGGTGGATTTCGAATATCTTACAAAGGTACAGTCGAAACCTTCTCTTCAAGTATCTGATAAATATTGATACCTGTAATTACACGCAATGTGTTGGATCCCTATTTTTAAATTGCTCGTTGAGATTTAATTTGATGAATGGCTTTCAATCGAAGCGTCCACTTGTGCTTGTGTTTCTTTTTTCATCCTTTGTCGTCCACTCTCTTAGGCTTTTGAACTGTTTTCTGAGCTCTCCCAACAGGGTTTTAAACCAGTAATCTCATGACGCTCCGTAAAAATCCGTACCTTTCAGTTGTAAGGACTCGAATAATTAACGAATGTTAACGTGTGCATATAACCCGTAACATATAACATATAATATACAGCATACAATACACAACGTACAACATAAATCATACGACATACAGAATGCATAATACATCATACAACATACAATGTAGAACGCACCACGTACAACATACAACAACGTACAACGTTGAACATATTACTTATAACATACAACATATAACATATAAAGTAAAAAAAACTTTTTGTATGTCATTTACAGATGCAACCTGTGTCGCCACTGATCTGTTACTATGGAGATACATCATGTGACAGTGAAAAAGGTTCTAGTTATGGAAATACAGATACAAACTCCGATGTTTTGGATATGGAACCATTCGTTCCACCTAAACCACGGTAAGCATAGAGAGGTATATTTTAAGTATTCATTTTGACCTGGAAAAGGCGTAGACACATCCGGTATGTGTACTGATTTCTCCATGTTAGTTATTCTGTTATAGTCACCCTTATAAAAGTTCCACATGTGAGTTCATATATAAAGATGGTTCTTCATCGGTGAAGATATTTCACTTCCATAAGTGTGACGAAAGTTTCTTATGTAAAATTAATTTTCATATGTGAACCTTACATTGCATATGTGAGATGCATGTTTGTATCTCACATATCATTGTAAAGCAGCAAGTTTTAGCTTTTTTAAGCAGTATGCTCGGAGTTTGCCTACGAAGTTTTCTCTACTCCTGAATTAAGCTTATCGTCTTCAGAACAACCGGGTCCAGGACTGTCGCGCCGCTAAGTTAGGCCGTTTATTGATCATATTAATTGTGGGTTTCCTACTGAACTGCTTAACGTTAATGGGAAACTACAGTTTAACACGCGAATTTCTAATCTTTCAGGTTAATAGATTTAACTGAGGAACTGTTGTTGAAGTATTGTGCAGTGGAGTCTGTGAGGAACATAACAGTACTTGACTTACACAACAATGGTCTTAGTCGACTGAAAAACATCAATCACTTATCAAACTTGAAGAAACTTTTCGTGTCTTTCAATGGATTATCCAGACTTGACGACATCACAAGTATGGTATGTAGTTCTCTGTGGTAAAGTGACTGAGAATGCAGATAGTTCGAACATTAAACTTCGATTTTGGGAGTTCGGGTGTCCGAGGCATGGGTAATCTGGGGACTAAGTGACCATAGGTTACCTAAACCTCCAGTTTGCCATCAACGCGAAAATTCTTTTCCAAAGTTCTCATAAATTTCTTTGATGCGTAGGGAAAAATTTAACTGAATTATCACGTGAATATTTCACAACGCAAAATCAAGGTATTTTTCGGTATGAAACCTCGCTGTGCTCTACCTGGCTTTTGACAGTTGTAATCATGGGAAAACGATTCAAATCAAACATCTGTTCATGTGTCTAAATGGCAAAGGACACTGTTTCAGAGCTCATTTAGTTTGACTTGTTTTTAAGAAAGCTTGCAAAGTAAAATTTTAACATGCTCTTCGTTGATATAAAGCTTCTGAAAAAGGAAATGGAAATACGATGTTATCAGTCCTCTGTCTTAAGGCGAAGTTTGATTCCTAATTTATTAAACTCGAAAAACAGTATTTCGTCGACACCCAGCCGTCAAGGTGTGTATTTGAGTTCAAGCGGAGTTCCCGTCCACCAACGTCGACACTTTATGTAGGAGGACTTACTACCTGTTAACCTCAGCAGCTGGTGTGAACTTGCAGCGCACAGAAATGTTTTCTTTTTGTTTTTCAGCCCAGTCTAAATTTCGTTGACGCCAGTTTTAATAACGTGACGACCTTGGATGGTGTTAAGGTAATGTTGTTTTCTCGGTTGCTGATGAGTGAAGTACCTTTATGTAAGAAGATATGTTCTGGCTGGGTCGGACCTCCGAATGGGCAACTTGGTCATGAATAAGCGTAGATATATAGTATTTATATATAGTATGTATATATAGAAATATCTATCTGCGTACATGTATATGTGCATACAAATTTCTCGCTCAACCTTTGGTCTGTCGCCTAACAGTTCAACGTTTACTATATATACATACATACATACATTTATAAATAAATATACATACACATATCCATATACATATATATATACATATACATATACATATGCATATGCACATACATATACGTATATAGGACATGTAGTCACATTGGTTAAAATGTCTAACCAGTGATCAGAAGGTTACAGGTGCCCATACACACAAATATTGTTCACCATTTTCGTTCTCTTTGTTGGCTTATCTGGATGTAGTCCGAGCGTGTTAATTTTAAAACTTTTTTTCAGGGTTGTCCTGTTTTGAAGCATTTAGACATCAGCTGGAATAAGTTGGAGAACATTAGAGAAGAAATTGGAGTCCTAAGGAAACATGCGCCGAGCTTGACGTCACTGGATACGCGCCATAATCCTTGGCTAAGGGTATGCCTTGGGTATTGTGTTTTTGATTGCTTTCTTTCTATTCCAATATTCTCCTGAAATAAACGATCATCGTTTTCCCAGTTTCTTTTATCCTTTTTCTTTTTCTATTTCTTTCCCCTTCAGCCTTTACTTTTCCTTTCCCGTTTTGTTTTTTCTTCCATTCTATCTTTCATTTCCGTGCTTTTATGCTTTATTTTTTTCTTTATCATACCCGTTTATTTTTTAGCTTTCCAATGGAAGTTTTTCCTCTCTTTTCAACCTTTTTCTATACTCCTACCTTAACGGCCAACCACGCCTTCTAAGCTGGCTTCACATATAAAACTCACAGTACTTTAATTCCTCCTTATTATTCCAAATATGTCAGGCCGATAATTTCCGTATGTACACCATTAGTCGACTAAGGATGCTGCAAGAGCTAGACGGAAAAGAGATAACCGAGGAAGAGCTTACCGTGGCTTTACGTCAAGCAGCGTCGTCGCGTATCTCGTCGTTCACAATTCTTGCTCATTCCCGAACGGACAGCAATGTTGTACGGTCGTTAAGCCTTGCTTCGACAGCTTCTATCATTCTGAAACATAGTAAACACAAACCAGTATTACTTGGAGAAGAGGACACAAACTGGCTAGAAAATGTAAGTGTAAAAAAAATTTTAAAAACTTGTCGGGTATGCTGCAGTATTCTTCTTAGAGGTTAAAGTGTTTATGTTACCTTATTTGGCCATCTGAGTTCCAGTGGTTCAATGGTCAGAGCGTCTGGGTGGCATTCAGATGGTTGGGAGTTCGAGTCTTATCTGGAGTTCAGAGTTTATCTGAGTCTCGAAAACTTTAGTCAGTTCGAACAGATAGAAACAAAAATTATGCTTCAGTAATTAAATGATTCTATCAGAGAACGAAAACTCGTGAACGTAAATGCGATAGTGCCAGCTTATTCATCTGCTGTTTATTATCTGTTTGTCAGGTTAATTTTATTTTCACTTGTTTCTGTGGTTCTTGTTGTTGCTTCTGATGCTGCAGCCGCTGCTGCTGCTGTTGTTGTTGTTGTTGTTGCTGTTGTTGTTGTTGTTGTCGATGCAGTTGTTAGTTCTACCATTCACAGGATCTGTTCAACCGTTTCTTTATTTAGATTACAGCCCTTCAGCTGGATGGCCAGGGTATTTCGAAGCTCTCTAACTTGGAGAAGTTACAGCACTTGAAATGGGCCTCATTTGATAATAATAACATCAACAAGATTGAAGTAATTTAATATTGAAGACGTTGTCTATAATAATTTAAATTTAGTTGGTAACGTTCCTGGTAACTAATACATTTCCACCTGGAAATGAAGGAACTTTAAACTGATTTGATGATTGA
Organism: Heliopora coerulea; assembly: GCA_030142905.1. Lineage (NCBI taxonomy): Eukaryota > Metazoa > Cnidaria > Anthozoa > Scleralcyonacea > Helioporidae > Heliopora > Heliopora coerulea. The sequence continues at coordinate 220,629 of JASJOG010000089.1, forward strand.
CTTTGTTTTCCCTTCCTTCCTATCTTCTTACCTGTCTTCATTCCTTCCATCGTTCTTTCGTTCGTTCGTTCGTTCCTTCCTTCCTTCATTCCTCTCTCCCTCCCTCCCTTCCTTCCTTCCTTCCTTCCTTCCTTCCTTCCTTCCTTTCCTTCCTTTCCTTCCTTCCTTCCTTCCCTCCTTCCCTCGTTCTTCCCTTCCTTTCCTCAGTCCTTCTCTTTTATTCATTGTGAACTTCCTTTCTTTTTCCCTTTCATTAGTTACAACATTTTAATTGAATATCGTTAGAAACCTTTTATTGACAATGTTTTCAGGGTCTCGATGCTTGCTCACAGCTCGAAGATCTGTCTCTTTCTAGGAACTGCATTAACAAGATCGATGGTAAGCAAGTGTAAACTCTAAACTATTACGTTTTGAAATCATGGAAAATATCTGACGATTGAAAATCTGGTTAGGATTCAACGATGTCAAGGAACAAGTGTATGACGTGGATAATGATTTACTTCAAAGTTTTACAGATATTTCGCAAAAACGTCAGGAATGTTATCTCTGATTAACGATTTTCTTTATTCATATCATGTATTCAGGTTTGGCTAAACTGACCAACTTAAAACGACTTACTCTCGACCACAACAATGTAACGTCTTTGGAAATCAACATCTTGGAAGAACTAATTAACTTGGAATATCTCTCAGTGGAAAATAACTATATTTCATCCATCCAAGGCCTGAAGGTGAGTGTTAATACATGGTGATCATGACTGTCGATCTCTTTTTTAATGTCCTGTGTGTGGGAGAGGTGTATTATACTTCTTGAAGTATTTCCTCCGAAGTCAATAAGTATGATGGATCTGTTACAAGGGAGATTCCCCAATACAATATAGAGCATAAAATGAAGTTAAATATATCCTATATGTACTAGTTACAAAAGGAGTAGCAGTGCTTTATCGGATATAAAGTACAAGGCGATAGCCGAGTGTTTTGGATCCGATAAAGCACGTACTGCGAGTTTTGTAAATGTCTTATTAAACGAACTTCTTTATACGGTAATTCTCTACGAAAGTTTAGTAATTTATGTTTCCTAAGGCGAAAAATATTGAGAGAATTTGGAGAGAATTTCAGGATAAAGCACATGAGTCTATATCACATATACAGACACGACACGGTTATGATTTTATTTTGTATTTTCTTCATGAATTCTTAATGAGTTTTACAACGTAATAAACTGCATCCTATATCATAGAAAATTATCATGCTTGAATCGTTTAAATGGAAGTAGGTTTGTTCAGTTCCAGTTCAGTTCAGTTCCACATACTTCAAAACTTCACAACGGTCATCCACTTATATCAAGGTCACCCAAACATGAACTTGTTCATTTTTATTACTATGGTTGAAACTGACGTGCTGTAGAAAGCCTGCAAAAAGCAATTTGACGACTTCACGTGAGATATTTATGATCTGGACGCTAGGATGAACGCGTGGAGCTCTTTGTGGACGCTTTATATTATAAAGAAATTTAAAGGCAGAGTGAGGACTTACTAATAGAACCTACATTATCCTAATTACGATAGGGTGGATAGCGTACTAAATGTGTTGGACATAGGTTTATACCTTTGGCGCACCATTTAAGATTATTTGTTGTTATTTTTTTTCAAGAAACTTCTGTCTTTGCAAGAACTTTTTGTGGGAAATAACTTAGTTTCCAACCCTCGAGAGGTATTTTATTTGAAGGTGGGTGAACGGCCTGAAATTTAATAAGATCTGGTTTAGTTTGTTGATGGTTTTCCTCATATCTCTGAAATATTTAGAAACTTCCAAATTTGGCTGTTCTTGATTTGAGCGGTAATCCAACTGCCTATTCAAGCGAAAATCTTCGTTTGTTTGTTATTTATCACCTAACATCTCTGAAGGCGCTAAATGGAACAGCTGTGGTAAGATGTCCTTTAATATTCCATTGGCCTGATTGTTGGTTAGGGTTAACTCGACTACTTTTAACAATCAATATTTTGTTGTTTTTGCTTCCTGTTGTAGACGTCAGCCGAACGTTCCTGTGCTAAAGATACACTTGGCGGCAGGTGAGTAAAATTTTTTATCTTAAATAGTGTTATGAATTTTTTATTCGATAAATAAAACCAGTTCTTTCTCGTGTGGAATACCGCAGTTCTTTGACTAAAAGACAAGTTGCATAGATTGCAAAATTCATCATTGCGCACACACAGTGTCAGTATCATTCTTTGGAATTCTGTTCAGTTTTAGTCCTTGTTCAAAAGAAAGGAAGTCGAAGCTATTCATGTAAAGTGGTCTGGTTTGGTACTAATGCATTTAGTCTGTCGAGGAATGTCCCGGATCCAAATATTGATCTCCGATATCCCGGATAAATGTACCTATCCGGTGGTATGCGGTATCCGATAGTCTAGTATCCGAGCAAAACTCGTGACCAATTGCTCGCCAACGGCCTTCGTAACTCGATTGGCAGAGCACTGCACTAGATTCGTGGGGGCGCGAGTTCAATTTCCTGCCAGAGGTCCTAGAGTTGATACACTTTTGTTCGCGCAATTGGTCCTAGTTGGGTCTTTAAAACATAAGATTCTGATCCCCGAAAATTCCCTTCATCAAATATAAACACCATCTCATATGTCGTCGAGTGTAAATGCTAAATTATTCGTTGAATGAATCCCCTATCCAGTGAAGTTGTGTCCCACACATACCTGTAGAAGTCCATATCTTTCTGTATAAAATATGAGGTGTGTTGTATAATGCATTTTATTTTATCGTTAGGATGACCATGGATTTTGTAGCTGAACGTCTTGGTCACGCTAACTTTACTGACCTTCAGGAAATCGACTTACCTCATTGCGATCTCCGTACGATTGACGTAGGGAATGGTGAAATGTTCAAAAATTTAAGAAGGTTAGTTAATGAAGTTTCGTATAATTACACAGGTGATTATCGAAAATCCCGCGTGGTGATTGGCCAGAAAATTAGTTCATAAATCTCAATAATCACCTACAGGTGATCACAACAGTGAAGGCTCAGAAACAAGATGGTGGCTACCTTTGTAAATGTTACCGAAGAGATTTTAAAAGTGCTAGTTCACTACTTCTTTTCAAATAATCACCTTTGTAATCATATTAAAACAATTATTCGCCTTAGACTCAGTGAACGTTATTCAATAATCCCCTCGACTTCTCGTCGGGGATTGGTGAACAATAATCACGTCGCCTTTGGCAAATAATTGTTAAATACTATATTATGAATCTGGGGTTATTCTTGGTAGGAGCTGTTTGGTCCGGATATAATGATCTGAATCAACGCCTTACCCCAAGAAAACTTATAATGTGTATTTACGAGTAAACGAATTAATGCCTACGTATAGAGCAGCGAAGCTGGGAGGCCACGATTAAATGTGGTTATATTCTTTTCCTTAATCGTCGTCTTCTTCATCTTGGGTTTCAGTTTGTTTAACTGTTGTTTATGTATCGTCGCACGTTTCCTGACTTGTGATGTTCTTTCTTCTCTTCCTTATTCAATTTAGCCTTAATCTAGAACACAACAACCTGACCTCCTTTGGGGGACTAATACACCTACCAAATCTCAAGGTAAAGGTTGCCAGTCTGTCCATGAAATTTGCGAGTTTCAAACCATCCCTGCTTTCTTCAACGAATGAACCATTTTGTAAGCTTGTTCTGACAGTTTGTGCAAAATCTCATTAAATTTAAACTTCTAATGTAAAACTGACTTAAGGTTGGGGTAATTGTTGGAGCTACGGTCAGGTATTACGTTTTGTCGTCCCCTCATTGCGAATTATTTTTTTTTTTTAAATTGGTTTGTCATGTCATGGTGAGACTCCCGGTATGTTCTCTCCCGTCCTCCTAGACCTGCTTTAGACTTAACCTTTGTTCTCTCCTCATTCCTACTTATCCTTCAACGGCCCCTAAATCCCCCTTTACCGCCTTTAGTCTCTAGTAGCCTGTTTTCCATGCATAAATGAGAAGTTAACTAGAGTTCATTTGCTTCCTTGTTCTCTTTAACTTTCGCATGTAATGAATTTCGTGAACGTTTGGGGACCGTATTTCGCAAAGCTTTATTTTTGCGATTGGACACTATACGCGGAGTGTACTGAATGAGATCTTGTTCGGTTCAGGGTCTGAACTGGGTTTTTTTATACCATATCCCGAGCAAGGTTGCTTTTGGCGTCTTGTTTTATTTACTGTGGCTAACTGCAGACGATCTTACTCTTCCACTGGAGACGTTCTGAAAAAGTGCCCGGTGGAGGATAAAATTTTATGACGTTTTTTCGCCATATAAAATTTCTGATCAACGCAAAAGTTAATATTCGCCAACTCTAGTGAGGACAATTAAAAAACGAACAGAATTGATGCCCCATTACTTAGTGTCCTGAAGGTTCCATCTTTTAAAGTCGCTTCTTGCGATTTGCAAATGCCGTCTCGATTTGTAGGTTCTTTGTTTAAACTATAACAAGATCGACTGCGTGTTTTCCAAGCGAAAGAGCACGTCGCCTACCAACAAGAAACTACCGAGTCCTGGAAACAACAGCGGGGTTATTTCTCCTTTGAGTTTCACACCTGTCTTGGAAAAACTGGAAGTTCTTCATCTTGGGTAAGAATAAGAATGCCGTCATCATCTAGTGTAGTAGAATAATTTAGGACAGGAAAACTGTCATTTCACGATTAAGATCTTATCTCAACGTTTTATTCTGTCGAAGTGACTTAAGCCCAAAACTACAGTTTTCTGTTTTAAAACAATTACGAGGTAAGACATCTGCCTCATAGTATTACAATATTTTTCGTTGTTAAACTTTTCCCTAGGTTTAATGGCATCACCAATCTAAAAGCTCTGCAGTTGTCAAGGATCCCAAATTTGAAAGCCCTGTTTTTGCAAGGTACAACAAATAAAAAACTGCAACAACGTTTTTTTTTTCCTCGTTATTGTATATGGTAGTTGGTTACAAGTATGCGGGTGGTTTAAAATATTGTATTCTCAGACAATACTTTTCAACAGCTCAAATGGTAGAGTGAAGGTTGATATGTCTATTGGTGTGTACATGTAGTAGGTTTGACATGTGTACACGGTAGTGATAGTAGATCGTCCAGGTTACTATAGTCTTGAGAAAGACTGTTGGTGACTGACGTTTCGACGGTCTCAGCGGCGGTCATCTTCAGAGTCAAAAAGAGTGAAGATGACTGCCGCTGAGGTCGTCGAAACGTCAGACACCAACAGTCTTTCTCAAGACTATAGTAACCTGGACGATCTACTATCACTAACATGTACCGATTCTCCCGGGTTCAAACCATTTACTTTGTTTGACATGTGTATTCACCACGTATTTCATGATTTGCTATCGTTCGGAAGTTGAACCCGAAAAAGCAGTTGATAATGGAATTATTGGAATTTTAGTTAAATCTTTGTGTTGAGGCCAGTTCTTACTAAATTGACATCTAACTAACATGCCATACACTGTGCTGTTTTGCGTCCTTAAGGTAACGAAATTTCTAGAGTTGAAGGCCTTGAAGGTTTACAAGAACTCAGAGAGTTGGTACTAGATAAGAACAAAATAAAGGTAAAAGTTGCTAGAGTTCAAGGTCTTGAAGGTTTACAAGAACTCAGAGGGTTGGTACTAGATAAGAACAAAACAAAGGTAAAAGTTGCTAGAGTTGAAGGCCTTGAAGGTTTACAAGAACTCAGAGAGTTGGTACTAGATAAAAACAAAATAAAGGTAAAAGTTGCTAACTTTCCTAGTTAAACTTGAAACTTTACAAAAGCGTGCACTGAAAATAATTTTACCCACTTTGAACTACGAAGAGGCTCTGGACCATATGAATATTTTGACCCTAAGTGAACGTCGGGAAAACTTATTTGATGAATTTTTTAAAAAGAACCACGAAAATTTAAAGTTTCAAGAATGCTTACCTGATAAAATCTTAACTGAGTATGAACTAAGATCTGGTGGATTTTATAATCACTGTTCTTGTAAGACTGGACGTTTTAAAAATTCTTTTTTTCCTTAAAGTGTTATAAAGAAATTGTAAATAATTTAGGTTTTATTGATTCCCTTAGATAGAAACATATTTGATTCCATTTCTTAGCAACTTGTGTAAATATCATTAACTTAAGTATGTACCATTAATTCATGGAGCTGTTGTATGTTTTAACCATGTAATCTGGACTGATGTTATTTAACCGTATTTGGGTTACAATACCAGTCTTTACTTTCAAATAAACCAAATCAAAATAAAGTTGTATAGGAACGTTTATTACGACAGGGTAACCCTATCAGCTTTACAAGTAAAACTACGATCAACATTGTGATACACTTCAGATTATGGCCGCCCAGCGTATTTTTATTTAGCAGTAATAAATATCTCTATGCGTATTTCAGACGCTTTCGGAGACTTCATTTATCGATCAGGGAAAACTTCAAGAGCTTCACTTGGAAGATAACCGATTGAAGGACCTGTCTCATTTCTACCTCTTGTTTAATGTACAAAGATTATACCTTGGAATGAACAAAATTCAGGTAACGTCACCGGTGTGTTAATCAATTGCCCGTGGTTATTTTTGCTTCCCAAAATTTCGCGTTAAGCATTCGAACACACGCAAAACCTTTGATTACAGCGCATGATCGTTCAGGAGGTTCGTGTCAAGCCCACCTTTGTGGAAGTAATCTTTTCCAGAATGTTAGCATGGGAATGTTGCGCACGCAGTTCTTTTGCACGCGCCAAGTTTCAAGTTGCGATCATGTAATTCATTTGCTGGCATATGTGATGTGTATACTGGCACGTTATCTCATGCAGTATATCTTAATCTTGGATTTTTATTTCAAAGTAACAGCCTTTCTTTCAAGCGTCGCTACAACTGTCTGTTTAATGAACAGAAGTATTGCATTGGTGTTTAGTTTTTGGTTTCCGTAGTTTTCCTAACTTCGAATCAATGTATTAATTTTAGGACCTGTCAGAGTTGCAAAAATTGGAACGTTTGACAAACCTTTTTGAAATTTCTCTCGTCGGCAATCCGGTAGGTTGAGCTTGACATAACTATCGCATGTCGTCTGAACCTGCATTTCCATTAACGTTCTTTATCAGTTTCTGGATATTGAGTTAATTTACTCCATGAAAAAAATTCTCTGGAATTTTGGGAAGAAAATTGCCTAGGAAAGTGCCCTTTTTTTTTTCTTTTTTTTTGCTTAGTTTCGATGGCAGTTTGATATGGCAAAGATAAATAGCTCGTTTTGGTGCCTTTTTAACCCCGTTTACACTAACATTTTGGACACAGCACGGAAAACTAGCCGTGCCGAGATCTACATACACAAAGGTGCACGGCGCGGCTAAATTTTTCCGGTACGGATACCAAATTACACCGTGAAAATCACTCATGCCACGCCCAAAAAATAGCGGCACCCGCGCCAAAAGTTTAGCCGTGCCTTGCCCAAAAATGTTAACAATGTAAACTGGGTTTTTGTTTTCATTTGAAATCACTTGCCGAAGTACTTGTTTCATTGACTCATTCCATTCATTCGTTCGTTCATTTGTTTATCTTAAATAATACATAAGAAGAAATAGTACTAATAATCCATATCTGTTAGAGTACATCCATAATTACACACTAAAGTCTATCCAACCATCATGTTGTACGCTGCATATTTTAGGTGACCCGTCGCTTGATGCATCGTCCAATCCTCGTGCACCGTCAACCTAATCTTTTGTGCATTGACGGTATCCCAGTGACCAACGATGAACGAACCAAAGCTGAGGTTTATCTAACAGAGTATCAGGTAACCGAATAAATCGATATAGGCGCCGAATATTGTTCTCCTTTTTACTTTTGTGCTGGCCCATCTACTATTTTTGATCTCTCACTTCGATTCCTAAAACTCTTATTTCAATTGTTCTAACCATTAAGTTCTTTCCAATTTGTTTCATATTTTCTTCCAGTCGTCTTCAGCCATAAACTCAGATCACGTCGACTCTAACATTCCTTATCTACAAACTAAGTCCCAGGCTCCTCTCAAGGTAGGTTCTCTTTTCCATCGACCATCCATGGTGACTACAACGCGAGAACCTCCTACCCAGGGTCTTTCCTGCCAAAAGTTCGCGAGTGCCGAGTAAAGAACCTGGGTACGAGGTTGACAGTATGATACCCTTACTCATCTTTTAAAATTTGTTGTCTCGGTTGCCTAGGTCACAACAGTTCAATTGAGCACTTCCTGGGATAATGGATGGAATGTTGGTCAGCGGTTGAGCCACCTGGAGTACCTACAGAGCATAAATTCTACACACGCACGGTACAGTGATCGCAATGACGTCAGAGGTGGGTCCAAATTACCCCTTGGCAAAAAATCTCACACATTTATGGTCGAATTGTCGCGTTATATTTTTTGATATCGTTCATGTGTAGTACTGTTTTACAGTTTTTATCAACCTCTGTCCATCCCTCCATTGTCCAACCCTCCCTCCCTCCCTGCCTTCCTCCCTTCCTTTCTTCCTTCCTTCCTTCCTTCCTTTCTTCCTTCCTTCCTTCCTTTCTTCCTTCCTTCCTTTCTTCCTTCCTTCCTTTCTTTCTTCTTTCCATCCTCCCTTCCTTTCTTTCTTCCTTCCTTCCTTTCTTCCTTTCTTCCTTCCTTCCTTTCTTCCTTCCTTCCTTTCTTCTTTCCTTCCTTCCTTTCTTCCTTCCTACCTTCCTTCCTTCCTTTCCTTCCTTCCTACCTTTCTTCCTTTCTTCCACCCTTCCTCTAACTTGTTTGTTCATTTAAGCAATCATTAATTCATTTCCTTTTTTAATGAATTTATCAGGAAAACTTCGTGCATCCAATTCCTACCCATCACAAAATTTACCCCAGTTCCCGTCCTCTTACGACGGCACCTCTTTTGGACTGGGTCGCCGTCAACCACCGCCGCCATCCAACTCTGCACCGTATTTACTTCGTGGGAATTCTAACTCAACTTTTCCTCAACCTCGAAAGAAATGAAGGCTGAGTGACAGCCTTGAAAGTTACGTGGCATCATCACCAGTTCATGACGCTTCAGTTTGTCTTAACCCGTTATCCTTGTGTTGGAGGTCTGCAGGAGTGCTCGGGAGATCCTGAGTATGAGACCAGCGTCTTTCTCATGAAGTGTCCTGTTCTAGATATCTGAGCTTGAAACAATGAACAAGATGGCAACGACATCCTAGGGCACGGTGTCTTACACCTTTCAATGATTGGGAACTAAGAAGCACAACCCAAACCCAACGCTCCATAAAATGGCTTTGAATTTTAACTCCTGACGTGAACCTTTAACCTAAACGTCATTCTACAGTCAGTTCTAAAACTAAATCTACGTATTTATACCCTTTTATTCCACTGAAAACGTTCTGTGGGCCAAATCCTATTTTCTAAACCGAAGTACAGTTTTAAAACTACTAAAATTGACCTCGGAACCCATGTCTGTATGATAATCAAGTCGAAGACAATGGCGTTCGTTAAGATTCTAAATCTAACCAAGGTCATCATTTGCACAGCCTTTAAACCATCGTCGAACGGATGAACAAGGTTTCAGCTACCTCAGCAACATACCGGAAAACACGTTTTAGCTTACTGATATTCTTGTGCAGTCTGCCCTCCGAGGAGTTGCACTTGATTTCAAAGTAAACTGAGCTTATGAATAGTAAATATAACGTTACTGTAACATAAAATACAGTGTTGTAAACTAGAAATAATCGTGTTTCTGTTTGTCTTAACAAGACCCGTCTTCATTGGTTGAAATTTTCAGTAATTCATTTGCAGAGTTCAAAAGGCCGGCTCCAAATGTGACTGGAAAATATGTCTTGCCCTAAACAAAATAGCCTTGTAAAATCGAGAAAACAAACTTCGGGGCTGTTTATTTAAACATTTTATTGGTATTAATGCAAGCAGAAGTACAAAGAGCTTTTAAGGTTACTGTTATTTCTTCAATTCATTCTACTCTAATCTACTCTAAACGATTTGCTTTGGAAAAATTGTTCCAGCTTGTATGGAACAGATGGACTTCACATTTCACACTGCAAAACATGGTGGACTCGATGATTGAGGGGAAACAAGTCAGCTTCCTCTACAATCCTTAATGCATTCTCATGTTCAACTGAGTTTATGTCTTACATGCTATAGTTTATGAACTGTTCGTTCAGTTTTGGTGGATAATAGGTCTTCTTATTTCGAAGCACCTGCAGTGTGATTCTGGCGATGAACAAAATTACTGTGATAATCAACAGTGCCAATGTATAGCGGGAGCTGGTACTAGCCGCGTCCCAGTTCTTGGCCAGACTTGCAGAAAGAGCCCACAGCACCACTGGCCAGTCAGCATAGGTGAAGTTAAGGTAACATGGGAAAGTGACGTTCTCCAAGATGAACCAGGTAAGAAGAATGAGAAGGAGAACGGTGAGAACCAAGTTGCAGGAAAGGGACATGGATGCTTCTACTTTGTATACCAAAAACATTCCAATGTTTAAAAGTGAAGCTATTGTTACCCATGCAGTGTTAATCATGAGACCTAAATGAAAGAGATCAATGAAAATTTGTTTTTCGAAGGAATGATGGAATGGAAAGAAGTTGATGACATAATACAGGTACTATAAATTCTGTTAAGCCCTAGGCTTATGTTATTTCGAAAAGCTATTTTCTAGGCTTGTATTTTGGGGGTATGGGCTTATGACTGGAGTGAAATTTTGCATTTTGAATTTGGTTGAACTTATGGTTGTTGGAGGGAATTCTGCATCCCAAAAGTTGGTTTACCTTAGTGAATTATATTACAGGTGAGGTATTAACAAAGATATAGTACACTGTAGTGAATGGTGAAATAAAATCACATGTGAATAGAAAAAAATACAAACACTTTCTTGCAAATTGTAGCAATGGAGTTGTGCGGTCTTAAAAAATCCATTTGGTAAACCAAGGGAAAACAGAAACTGTCCAAGTTGACTTCTTGAACTATTTTTTAATAATGAAGTAAAACATTACAGTGTGACATATGCTGCACAGAAAAACTGTATTTTAGCAAACGATGATATAATCCAGCATTTTGCATAAAAATCCTTGAGATTACCACATGTGATTCACCAGTTGCATGTAATTGGTGGTCTCGATATCGCGATTATTCCCTAATTGCTGCAAAAATGCTCATCGACAAAATTATTCTGGCTGACTATCGGCTCTGTCGAATGTAAAACTTGTTTTGAAGTTGTCCTCCAAAATGGCTGTTTTGATGTCACATCGGAATCAGAATGTAACGCTAATGAAATCACCATTGTAGTTGGGAAAATGTGAATAATGAAAATTTTCTAACTGCCTGCACTAATTTTATGCAGATACTGGTGCCCTTTTGGACTTAGCATGTCCAATGTTTGAATTCGCGGCATCAGGATATTCGAATTGCTCTTGCGAAATACGAAGTTCTTATCTCACACGTCACTGGACTGTAAACTAAAGATCATGCAATTGACATGACCTGCGGCAAATTAAATCTAATTATTTTACAGTCAACGGTTTCGAAACATATCAGCGATCATACACACGGCTCAATACATCCAAATTATTAAGTCCAACTATTAAAGTGCCTGAATCATTGACAAACCTCAACTTTCACGAGACCACAAATTCTTGCACGAACGTTTGTTCGTTCAGATTAATTAAAATCTACAATACTATTTCCTTGTAGTCGAGTATGTCTGGACGAGTTAAAACAAACAATTGCTAGAATTAGCGTGTCCCCAATTAGCTTGTAAAAGCTGAACTCATTGACACTTATAATAAAGTTGTTGAGTTGAGTTACATTCCTAAATTCAAACCGTTTAAGTCATAAATTCTTCCCATTGAACTCTGACCTGTCGAGAAACAAACGGTTTTTACTACTCACCATTCTCAACCAGGATCCTCAAACACCAAGCATCTGTTGGATATTTTTCCTCAAGTTCCCTCTGGTAGGCACTGTAGTTTTTGTAAACTACATACAGCACTAAGTAAAGCGAAACCTGGTTCCCTACCAAGATTACACAGCTATCGGTGAGGGATTCGGAGGTAAAGGCGAATAACCAAACTACATTCAGCAGGTCGGATATTACGTAGAGCAGAAAAAACAAGGCATTCAACGTTGGTGGGATATCTCTGAAAGCTGTTGTCGTTGCGTAAACGATGTAAGCGGCGTTCCATGTGTAGATAAGACCCCAGATTGAAAATGCCCATCCAGCAGGAGTTATATCCAGGTCAAATTTGTCGGAGACGTTTGCGACCGATTGCTTGAACGGCATGAAACCCAAGCCTGCTAAAGCGTTCAAAACAATCTTGATCACGAAGACAGACAACGATAGAGTTGCTAACATGAATGTGGATGCTTTAGGGTTCATCATCTTGGAAGATAATCACAGAGTTGCGTTTAATAAAGGCCTATTGTCACTCTATTGTACCACACAACGTAGAGTAACTAAGCTAGTGTTGCGTTGGTTTCTTTATAGGATTACAGATTGTCACGTGAGAGAACTGTCACGTGAGACAACTGTTTGTTTTTTGATACAATGTTTGATACTCAAGAACCGATTCATCCGATACCTTCAGTACTAATTTGATTGACAACCAAGTTCCGCTCACATGCTGTTATTTGAACACCGTTTTCCGCATTTCATCTCATCGGGTCTCTCAGAGATTATTTACGTACTTCGCTTTGATGTCAACGTTGTGCAGAAGTCGATCATGGTCGGATACTCGGCACAGATTTGGATAGACTATTCAATTGTATCCCTCGAACCATTAGACCGACAGAACATCTTTAATTTTCTACCCCTTTTCAACCCTTCCATGCGTTAATTTTTTTCCTTTTGGCTTTTCTAATCTTTTTGGTTTCTGGTTTGTTCCTTTATTTGTTTTACTGTGGTAATTCATTGCTGTACAACAGTTGTATGCAGAAAAGGGATTAGATGGAATGCCTCGTTTGGTGACAACGTATACGTTGTTTGTAACACTGTTCACGTCCTTTACCCCCGAACAGAGTGAATAAATTTCAGTCATAGGAAGGTTTTAAACGTGTGTCCTTTTAAGGCATTTTGCTGGGATTAGTTGTGACTAATTTTAAATGTATAAAAAATCCTCGTCTCAGACAACAAAATGGGGGAAAAGTGTACTTTGTTGAAGACAGTGGCGTAGCCAGGATTTTCCTGAGGAGGGACAATCGCCCGACCACGATGGGCGAACAGAAGGCCACAAGAGCTGAAGACCAGTAAATTTGGCCCGACCGGACGTTAGTCTGGGTTAACTTTTGTGCTTCATTCAAAAGGGAAGATCCCTTCTAACAAGTAATGATACAAATGTTAATCTAATACATGCCTAATTTTCTAATGCAACACAATATGCATGTGAAGACGTAGTAAGTATCATAGCCTCCACCCCTCTAAATACGCCAGTGGTTGAAAACCAAAACGGTCAGGGAACTGGCGAAACGTACGGAAGTAGACGACATTCTGAGCGAAGACCTCTCATCGGAGTGAAACGGGAAAGGATATAAAACCAGGTGATATTTTTATTATCAAAAAAAAGTTATATATGACTCGCGAATTATTAATAGTTTCAACGACATAGAAATCAAATTCTGTTTGGTGGCACGTCCCGGCTGAGGCCACGTGAGGGAGAGCTGGAAAAAAGAAAAATGCATTGTCATTCGTAATTCAGGAACTTTTGTTATCATTAACGCCAACGCAGAGATGCAATATCCAAACAATTGTCTCGTTTGGTGATGTAATATCCCTCAAAGTTCGATATCTGTTCGGGAAATTTGGCTGACTCGTTTGATGATTATGTAACAGAAATGTGATAATAAGAAAACAAAGGCAAGTTTGTTTGGTTAGGAATAGCAACAACACAACAACGTAGATCTGATTAACTGTAGTTTTAGTTCGCCAAGGGGCCGCGTCTCTCCCCCATTTTTCTCTGTGAGTTAATTTGTAAAACGGACCTTTAACTCGATTCTTGACAACAAAAATGCAATTTTCACCATCCAAAATGTCGTCATAGTTTCAATACGCCGGAAACTCAAAATTTTTGGAGAGAGGTTTATCCTCGAGAGAGAACAGCGTTTCATCAACTATGAGATAAAATAAGTTGCATTACTGGACGAGTTTTATGATTTAAATCCAACAGTTCAAACGATGCATTTCGATGACGTTCACAACCTACCTCTGGATCAGCATCGAATCGATTAATGTCGACCAAAGGTCGATGCTGATTGCAATCGAGATCCCGATAATGGTGCACCTTGTGAACGGGGTACAACTATGATGGTTCATATCAATGTTCGCGTTTGAAATTCACTTGACTAGAGAAACTCAGGGATACATGAACAGAACTTTTTTCCCTTATGATTAATCTAGCTTTAAAACTGTATCTTAAAACCTTCAACTTGACACTCTCTTCGGCCCCTCCTTTCCAGGGTTCCTGGATCCGCCCCAGCCAACTCGTTTGACCATTATGATAACATATCGTCATCAAAATTGAGACGTTTTGGAAAACGTGACATTGCCGAGTTTCTATGACGTAGTTGGCAAAGTTTTGATATTCTGCGTCTGTTGAACAAAAACGTGATTTGCTCTAACTGTTGTTGGCATTAACCACGCGATTAACTTCTCAACCCTTTTATGCATGGAGTTTTTTGTTCTTTGTCCTCATTTTGTTTTGTTTTTTCTTTTTTTCTTTCTTTTGTTCTGTTGTGGCATTTTGTTGTTGTAAGAGAACCGTATGGCTGCAATGGTTAGCTATGGCTAGGAAACAGCACGGTAAATCATTTTACATATGTTGATTATTTCACGGAAAGTGTGTGCATCGGAATGTATTCACTCACAAATTGGTGATTTTCCACAAATCAATCGAGTGAATGAAGTGGTCAGGTACGATTTCCAGTACAAATCAAAGAGGGCGTAAATACAACACAACAGCATTTGTCATGCTGTAATTTCTTTATTTTACAAGTACGGAGATCTATTTAATGAAAAAAAGACGTTAAAATGTCGGCACGCGTTTGTGATAGGCAGGGAAATCACTAAACGATGTTTCTCCTAGATCAATCTTAAAAAATGAAGCTTTTGTCATGCAAACTCAGGACTTCTTCAGAGGATGACCAACGTTGTAAAATTTTGTAAAAACATTTTACTACGTTGCTCGTACTCTGAGGAAGTTCCGAGTTCAGGGCCGTAGCAACCGATGCAACAGGTGCGACATTTTTCGCATCAATAATCTTACAGAACGCAGATCTTCCGAATTGCTTGACCAAATATTGATCAGTTCATAAATGGTAGAAACAACCGTACCGTTTCCGACAGTCAGTATATCATTTAACAGCCGGTTAGAAGGCAACGACTCTAGGATATACGATATTCGGACGTTCTACCGTTATTTTGCTCTCATGGAGGAAGTTGTCATATTATGTTTATATATTTCCTCCAGAATTCAGTCTCTTAAATTTATTACAAGTTGTTGGTAGCCAAGCCACAGTGAAAGTGTTTTAAAGAAATGGTTATCCATATAAAGCTCTAGTAAGCGTGTGAAACATCGTGAATGGTCAGGCGTAAAACCTAAGTGAAAGTTCTCAAAAGAACTGTAGCAATACTAACAAAAAAACTTTAAAAGTTCAAAACACTATACATTTCGGCAGACCTCTGATTAAGTGCTACGTCTGCTAACAAACTTTCAGAACTTTTAACCTTTTTTTTTATAGTACCTCATGTATGTGTGTTATCCACGGGGGGCAGTTTTGTTTTTAGAACGTCTTTCTTTTGACACGTCATTGCGTCCCCCGTGAAGGACGCACATACATGAGGTACATAAATACAGGTTAAGTTTGAAAGTTTGTCAGCAGGACGTAGTACTTGATCAGAGGTCTGCCGAAATGCATCGTGCTTTGTAATTTTACATTTTTCTTGTTAGAATTGCTACAGTTCTTTTGAGAACTTTCACGCAGGTTTTACACCATTCACCATGGTTCACACGTTTACTAGAGCTTTAAAATTTGTCGCCATTACAAAATCGTTATTTTACGATTATCTATATGAGATCGAATAAACTTCATGTTGGCCGTAGATGATAAATCATGATAGAGTAAGCGGTTTGAATCTAATACAAAGTAGTCTAAGAATGCAGATTTTTCACACCAGTTATAAGGTGTTGCCACAGACGTGGAGTTTGCAGGACGCAAGCTAAGCAAATTTTAGTAAACTTCAAGACTTTACGGCAAAAACTCCTGTCGATTTATTCAAATATCGTCATACCAAGCCACATAACACTTACGATCAATTTTCCAGAATTTCCAAGAATTTCAAAAAACATTCACGTGATTCTTTGAATTTTACTATATTTGTGCTTTTAATCCTTGAAACCTTTATACAGCCAATTAAGTCACAAACTAAGTTTAATTACAACTTGACCACGCGAAGGGTGATTGAATCATTCACATTAGGAGTTTTGTACAACCGCGTCCATATATCAAATGCTTTTACGAGCTTTAAACCTATCTTCTCTTACAAATAAAAATTTTCTGAGAAAATTAAAGTAATAGTTGCCTTAATTTATCCCAATGTTTAATCATGGAGTACGCACGTCCCATTTACGACTTTTCTTTTCAATTATACATGAGTTTGTGACATAAACTGACAATGACTGAAGTAATAATGTTCCTTTCTCTTGGGATTAGATCAAAGTAATATGAAATAATTTATTTTGAGAGGTAACGTTCAGTTAAATCCTTTCAGCTGTTTTGTACGACGTGATCTTGTTTCGCACAACTTGCAGGGCAATCCTTGCAATCCATGCGATGATCGTGATGATGAGTAATGCTAATGTAAAGCGAGAACTCGTTTTCTCCGGATCCCAGTTCTTGGCCAAACTTGCAGAAAGAGCCCACAATACTGTTGGCCAGTCGGTGTACGTGAAGTTAAGGTAACCCTGGAACGTAAAGTTTTCCAAGACAAACCAGGCAAGGACATAGAGCAAGAGAACAGCCAGAATCAGGTTGCACGAGAGAGCCAAAGAAGCCCCCCACCTGTAGGAAATCACCATCGCTACGTTCAGTAAGGTGGCTATGGTTACCCAAGCTGCATTCATCATTGCTCCTTGAATAAGAAAGAAATGGAGATAAGTTTGTTTTAATATGTCCTCATTGGCACAACACAACGTCAAACCCATTGATTGAGCATTTGTTACTCAGCTCGCTTAACTTTAGTTATTCAGAGTAACTTCCAGCATTATATAGTTGCAGCTATACCTTACTAAACTAAGTGATTTTTATAAATTTTGGCTAAGCAAAGGAGTTCTCTACTGACAGTGATCATCAAATTTGAATTTCCATCAACGACTATGACTCAGAACAAATGTGGGTTAGCATCAGAAACACGTTGACAAAGGTTGACCCAACCTTCAGCACGCCTTGCCAGCCTTGCGGCAATTCCCTGGCTATGGTCTGTAAGTTACTTCAAACAACCTGATCTTGTTACCAACGATTACTTCCAGCCACTGGTTCAACAAGATCAAGAAGTTACACCATTTGTTTTCCTATGTGTTTATGCAACTTTGGAAGTCTTCGCTTTCTTTTGAACCATTGCTAATTTTTTGTGAGCTATAATGTCTGGTTCACTTTGTTTTACTAGTTTATGAATTACGGTAATTCACAACTGGAAAGAAATGCCTTTCTAAACGATCACACTACAGTGGAACCCCGTTAACACGGTCACCAACGGGCCATAAAAATCTGGCCGTATTAACGGGGTGGCCGTATTAACGGGGTGAGATCAAATTTCACAGCCGGCCTCTTACGTCATCAAAACCTTGTTGGAGACGTCATAAAAGCCTCGTTTAAACAAAAACTTAATTGAACTGAGCTATAGCACAATTTAATATACTGCATCTACTAAGAAATAAATATTAATTTGTTAGGATTTAGTAAAAAAGTCAGCGACTTTTGATTGGCTCTTCTTTCTCTCATGTTGGTCACTCTGAAATGAAGCTAAAAAAAGACACGCGGAGCAGGAAGAAAAGTGTAAAAGTAGAAAAGCTAATAAAAGTCGTTAAATTAAAAGCTCCATATTTTTTCCATTGCTTTAATGCTTTAAGCATTTAACTATAGCGCATATTGTTAAGATTCAAAATTCAAATACCATATTGTATTAAAACTAAAAGGAATGCATGCCTTTGATGTTATAACAACAACACAAGCACAAACATAATAACATTTGTATGTACGCTCACTAATAGTATCTCAATTTATATTTCCATCAGTCGACACTTTTAAAGTGACCGTATTAACGGGGTTATTTCTTAACTTTGGGACATTACAATGTGGCCGTTGGCCGTATTAACGAGGTGACCGTATTAACGAGGTATCTTTATTAGGAAATGTATTTGCCGGGACAAAAAAAAGTGACTGTATTAACGAGGTGGCCGTAAGGCGGGGTTCCACTGTACCTAATAGTACGATCATTCCAGATTACACGCCCATTTATTATTACGCAATTTGAAAATTATTCTGAATTTGCATTGAATCGAACTCTTCATACGTCTTTTTGAAACGCGCCAAATGAGTAGAAACTCGTAATACGTTTTGCAAGACTCACGAATGTCATGAAAATTTGCAGCATGCAACATCGCCTTCAATCACTAATGGATCACGTATGCAGACATTTGAATATCTGACATACAAGCTCGCAAACTTACCGTTTTGGGCAAGAATTCTTATGGCCCAAGCGTCTTTGATGTAGCGAGTTTCAATTTCCTTCTTATGTAAGTTGTAGTTGCGATACACCACAGTCAGAACAGCATAAAGGGCAAGCTGGTACGTGATGATCGCCCCACAACTCAAGCCGATTTTTTCGTAAGAGAAAGCGAACAGCCAAGCAATGTTGAAGAGGTCGCTCAGAATATAGGCGATGAAGAAGCTAGTCGTGAACACGGCTGGAAAGTCTTTGAAGAGGGTGGTCAACGCGTGGATTATGTATCCTCCGTTCAAGGTGTAAATGAGGCCCCAGATGGAAAATGCCCATCCTGCTGGAGTGATTTCAAGGTAGAATATGTCGGATACGTTAGAGTTGCTCCTTGGAAACGGACCGATACCTTGGCCACTTAAGTAATTCAAAATGACTTTGGTTATGAACACAGCAAACGCCAGGAACCCAAAGATATAAGTTGTTGTTGATGTACTCCTCATTGTTGAAACCTTGCTGTTAAAGGTCGATTGACTTGGTTGAACTCTCGTTTGCCTTTGACGCATTGACAACGTTGCAACGCCGTTTAAATAGTCAGGCGACTGGAGGTACGACGCAAAATGAGGGAGTGTTTTAAATATGGTCGTTACGTTACGTAATAAACAACATCCCTCGTGACTAAACACGTGCGGAATTTCGATATTCTGCAAGTCAACAACGGTATTTATATCATCAATGCACAGCCAATATCGGCTAATTAAGCAGTAAAGAGTTTAGCCGAAGGAATTTAATGAACGAAAACAAACATTCAAGACTTGTATCAATCGAAGAGTCTGTATGTCTTCAGTGAGCAGTTTGCTTACACTGACTTTCACAATCAGAACCCAAAGGTCTAACTACAGTATCGTGCATATGGTTTATCTGCACGTTGATATGCTTGACTTGCTGACAGCTGTGGACGAAACATGTTTCAGTTCACGACACGTTAAGTCTTACAAAAAGATTTGATCAAACGACAGTGATCAAACATCAATGAAAATATTTCTTATCAATATAAAATCAGTATAAATATGACAACTTTAGAAAAGGTCCCCAAGGGTTGGTTGTGGTTGCAACTTTTTAGTCATGCCGATGTTTGTCCTGAGATGGTGTGCCGAAATTAAACATATGGAAATTTCCAGTCTTTAAAAAACTAAGAAAAAATATGGATACTCCTAACCGACATTATTTGAAAATAATCGTCACTGGCCAATGAAACGATGACTTCGAAATAAAGGGCTTTCGTTTGAAACATCAATACATATACCATTGTCTTATAACAGAATATGATATACTTACAGTACATACGTATAATATAGATATATATTGCTTTAAATGCTTTCCTTCTTCGTTCAAAACTGCCTGCGTGGGACATTATCATTAATATTGCCCATAGTTACTAAACCGTTTACCTAACGTTGTCTTGTTTTGACGCAGGTTATGAGTTTAAAGATGTTTATTTTAGGTTTATGTTTAGTCTGGCATTTCATTAAACTGTCGGCTATGCTTTTTAGCGTATATTTGTGTTTCAATGCTTTTTTTTTTTTTTTTTTTTGTGCGTTTATGGACACTTCTGTCTTACGGCACCAGTAAGGTAAATGTTCCACTTCAGTTCACATTTAGTTGAACTCAACATTAGCTGGGACCCCCGTGGTGAATTGCCGAGAATTTTTAATTCTTTGAAGGTTTGCATAGTGATGAAAATGTTAATGCGCAACACACAGTTGCGTAACGATAACAAAACATTTGGCGGGGGGGGGGACTGCTGTTTGGTGTGGAAATATTCAATGGGGTAACGAGTTCTGAAACGGTGGTTAACACTATTATGTTAAGGTGTTACACTCGACGAAACTAAAATGTAAAAGCTGTAAGGCAGAGAAAAATACAGTTTGTGTTTAAGAATCAAGAACGGTATACGGGTGGATGATAGGGAGGGTCAGTCCCTACCTGGGCCACCATTCGCAACCACGTCACTGGATGCACGTGACTCCCTGGCGAGCAATTGTAGAACTTAAAACAATCTCATTAAGCTCTGGCCAAACTGTCGACCATCTGGGCAGATGAGTTGTGCTGGCGTAAATGAGAAAGTAGGCGTCTTATGTAATGCATCTTACGTAAGGTTTGTTTAATTCCTCTCGGGCCAAATCACGGTATATTTGTTACATTCGATTGTCTGTTTTGAAGTATACCATTTCGTAAATCTTCCTGACGAAAATTTAGCAGAAACTGTTTCTTCCGAGTTAATTGCCCACATCAGACTAACGAATTGTACGAGACAATCTTATTCCGTAGATGGGGCCCAGTATAAATGGCCCAAATATTTGACGTCTGTCAGACATTGTTACAGCGAGTTTTCAAGCTCTTTTTTTGATTTGAGCATGATTAAACCTTTGTTGAACATGCATACAGCATTTCTGTTTTACTCATGATCGGCAACAATGTTAAAAGTCTTTGCCAAATGGTTTCAAAAGCTTCATTCATGTTCATGCGTTCAGACGTATAGAAATTGTTTGCCGAGGGCTTTAGTCACGAGAGCTAGCGTGTTTACCGTGAGTAAATGCCTATGAAAAGGTGATGTCTTCACTTTCTGCCTTCACCTCAATGCACTCGAAGTCCATCAAGGTACTTATGTCATGCTGTTTTCAATTGTCAGTGCGTTGGCTGTAAAACGACTTGTTTTTCGATATTCTTATATTATTTCAGCCATGGCCTCCGTTTAATTGTAAACTTACACAAGGGAGAATGTTGGTAGTACGTCATGATTTCATTGCTGTCGTAACCTTCATTCACGTAACACCACTTGGTTTTGGTTGATCGCCACGGTAAACAGTGGACTTGACTGAGCGAATGTGTTTCCAAAAAGTTACGCTTCACCGCTTCGTCAACGATTTCTTTTCGTTAATTCATTCATTTGGTAGTTCTCAAAGAACGAATTCAAATATGGCAGTCAGTTTAAATATTATCTTTTATATTAATTTAAATTAGCCCATAATGCCTCGTTATTTCCCTCAAACTTTCTCTCCAAATTCAATCACTAGAACAAGACATGTTAGGCGAATATAAATGAATTTAAAAGAACATTAAATTGGCGGCCATATAGAATTTGGTCAATTCCCGTAGTTTCTTTTCACTAGTTTCATTGATACACTGCACTGTTCGTTTACAAGAAAAAAAACAGACGTTTATGTTTATGCATATATAGACAAATTGTTCTCGTGGTGATTGTAAACTCTTAGCAGGCTTGGACTGGTCATTGTGCCTTCTTACCGTTGAACAATAGCCAGCCATTGTTCTGTGGTGCGACACAATGTGACACAATGACCGGTCAAAGCCTGACTCTTAGCATGTGAACTTTATTTTTCTATAGTCTACTTTTGCCTAGTTCTTGGCAATGGTTACTTATCCTCTTGGGCTTGGTTAACACTTGAACATAAACATAAGCATAAGGACAAAACAAAAGGCAAAATAAAAGAATGAAGTCAAGCCTGCAACATAAGATCATCGTCCAAGCATAAGCAAAGAGCCGAACAATAGACGAAACAAAGTAAAATTCTTGTTTTACTTTCGCAAGTCCCCGAGGAGATATTATGCTTTGTTTTCGTATTGATCTTGTCCTTATGTTTATGTTCTTCCTGTGATTCAGGCTTTATTCATCAGAAATTGACAATTTCCATTTCCGTGTATTCAATTATGTCTCAAGGCATGATGACAAAGAACCAGAACATCGAAATTTACAACATTCGATGACGTAAAAAGACGTGATGCTTCAAATGGCAAAAACATCACGTGGTCTAAAATGTGATCACGTGTTTGACCAGATAACGTCAATGCCAAAACTGTCCTTTGACTCTTTCCTGCTGTGATCAGTTTTCTGTTAATTTTCTCCGTAATGCCAGACGATTTTACACGTTTAGGGGAGAATTCCTGCTGGGAAAGGAGTGAAACTCTTGTTTCATGTGGTGGCCGTTCGTCTGATACTAAGTAAAATCCGGAAAAATAAGAAAGCGGCGAACTTCGGCTGTCGACCGTCCAGCCATGTAACCTGAACTGCATCTTTTCACGAAGAATTAAAAGGGATTGATACAATATCTGGAGATCCCTTTGTTGTATATTGTAGCTCACGCCAAATATTCATCCTGCCGCTATTCTCTCTATCTCCCCACTACCTCTAAAACCCAAGGACTAGTTTGATTTCCACCAGCATCCACCTCTTCCTGCAAAATGTCTTTCTATCTCAGTGCCCGAAAATTTTCCAAAAATGCATTTCCTAGCGCAAATACTACAAAAAAGATACGACTTTCTAAGTAAAACAAAATGTAATATTTTATTAAGGCAATTGGTCTGAACCTAGGAGAGTCATGTTAGTACGTTCAGGTTAGTTTAGTCTTGAGCGAGACTGTAAAAATTAATCTTAGGCCCTACAGTCACAATTCAGCAATATACCATGAGTCAAGTACGCAACGGGCTCAGAAAAGCAACATTTAAGCGTTCGAATGTTAAAATGCATCCAAAAACAAATTTTGTTGTACTTTCTAGCAAAACACCTGACAGAGCAATAACTCTTATTGATGAAGTTTTGAAAATTAGCACCGTTTTCAACTGATTTTAATTCCTAAATTTCCCGCATTTTTTTTCGTCGCTCTCATGGCCTCTCGTTCCTCTTTCTTCTTCTGTTGTTCCAATGCCCGTCTTTCCCGTTCTGCCACGCGCTTCTCTTTGAGCACATATTGGGTTTCCCATTCAATCTCTTTATCGGAAATCTCGTTCCAAGCATTGCTGTCTTCTGTCCAGGCACCAAGCTCCGTCTATAGAAGTGGATCATGGGTAAAATGTGTAGACCGTTTAAAACGTTCGAGTTAGTTGGTTCACATTTGTTCATAGTCAGAATCTCCCATCACTGGAGAAGATTCTCTGACGCAAATCGTTAACTCAAGGGTCCCGTCAAGATTATAACTTTAAAACTGATAATGTATTAACCCTATCACTGATGGCCGACAATGTCAAATTCTTTTATACCTGTTTAAATTGGCACACGCACCTCGCGCTTCTATTGATCATGGAACAGAATGTTCAACTCTGGTTCACAGACCTCCTTGGTAAACTGCATATCGGAGGCCCTGGTATAAAATGGAAATGTCCTATATACTGGTACACTCACGTGGCGCTTCACATTCACTAAAAGCGATCAGCATGCTTTTGTGGATCAGACATAATCTTCTATGCATCATAATCTTCTACGTAGGAGATCAGAGTATCTTGTTTCATAGTACCTTCAAAGTATCTTTGTTTTTTATCTATTATTTATCTGTTATTTATCTAGAGTATCTTCAGTTTACCAATGAAGTCCTGTGAGCGAAGATGCAGAAGTCATTTATGCAGACTGGTTTCCACAGAGTCGTACACAGGTCACCGTGCCACCGACAGACTTGTTCATTGTTTCCTGTGACAGAAACAGAGGTCACAAAGATTGAACTCCACCCTACTATAAATCTGGTTTCAATATAGTCTTCACGGTCACCAATGTCTCATCAACTCACGAGACTGTGGAAACTGAACTCCATGACCTTCAGCATAAAATTTATTATGAGTTGAACTGCCATATTCAGCAATCAACTTGTGCTTGTATCATTACAAATGGAAGATATCTCACCTCTGGTAAACCAATGGAAGAATTAAATTTAAGTCGATCTGAAGTTTGATAAGAAGTGGTTGGCTCAGGCACTTTGCTTTTAATAAGAATCTACCAAACCAAGAGGATAAAAGAAACTGTCAGCATCTTGTACCATAAAATCATATTGTGAAGAGGAACTTTATATTGTAAACATAGAACCAAAAGCCTTCCCCAACTCAACAAATGTCTGTTGTGAAAAAACAATGACAGACTTTCAAAAGGCTCCTGGTAGGAATTAAGCCCATGGGAAAATTTTCTTCACAGAGCCAACATGGACCTGATGCATACTACTCATTTTGGTGTGTATGATACATATTTTCAAGGAATAATGTCATTTAATTGGATGGAGGATGGCAATTTGTATAGAAAATCAGCACTACAAGACAGGATAATATGACATGGATACAAGACTTAATGTTAAGTAGATCAGTATAGAGAGAGTACATATGTAAAAATCCTTCATGCTGTCTCAGTACTGTTGACTCAATGATGCTGTAACAAAATTATTGTAACGTATGAACAACAGTGACAAATATTATCCATCACTGATAGAGTAACAACAGTTAAGAACCATAGTTGGAAAACAGAATAAATGTACCAATAGATCAACCATGTCCACTACTGTTAGTGTTATCACTCAAACTTAAAAACAAGTTATTAAAAAGTGACAGGTGATTATCCTAGGAGGTGTGACAAGTCAGGGGGTTGACGGATCAAGTGGTTGGACTGATAAGGAAACAGTTTGAGATCTTATGTGATATAATCACAGCTCAAAACACAGATCACTTGAGCCACACCTTTTTAGTCTTTTGGAAGACTGGTTGCATGTCTCCAAAGAGATCTACTTCATTCTTGTTTTCATGTGAACTTGATTCTTCATCAGGACAAGACGGTTCAACTTTGATGCTGATCAGGCCAGTGTCATTCTGACCCCAGTCATCCCAAGAAGAAAGATCTTCTCCCTGACATTAGAAAAATTTATGTCAGCGCACATTACAAACTACAAGCAACTAATGAACTGTTCCTCTCTTCGGGTTTTGCTCCCAGGGAACGCTACCTTACCTCCGGTTTTTGGCTGGATTGTTGAACTAATACTCTATTCGGCAGTGTCACCTTCTCATCATCGTTTTTTAGCTTTTTCCTTCTACAAATGCATCTTTTAATAAAGTTTATAAGAATAAAAATCCAGGAAAAGAACTTTCCAAACCTCATCTTCGAGCAGCCATGTTTGTTTCTTCTTAATTGCGGGCGCGGTTACAAATTTCTGGAGACTCTGGTGTGTGTGGGGAGATTGGGGAGGGGATGAGGTGATGAGGTGATGAGGTGATGACAAGGACTACATGCTGTGAAGTTAGTATGGTAATGGAATGGAGGCTTTTTTTGGTAAAAGCATTTTAGAGATCATTATCCGTGAAAGAGCGTGACGTTTCACGCTTTTGATGAGGACTAAGATGATGATAATGATAGTGACAATGATCATATTTGAGGAAGTTGATCGTCCAGGTTAGTGTAGTCTTGAGAAAGACTGTTGGTTGAAGTGACTGACGTTTCGACAGCCTTAGCGGCGGTCATCTTCAGAGTCAAAAGGAGAGTAAATGTCAGGTTCGCCTGTATTTGTATCTGGCTCGTGCGTGAACCAACCACATTGCCGAACACCACCGACAAACCAAACACAACATTGACTGGGAATCGGCAAAATGCATTACGTACAGCACCAACTACAAACAGCGACTCACACTAGAAAGCTGGTATACAAACTTAGAACAAAATCCATTAAACCGATCACAACAATTACCGGGACCTTACAAACGACTAATTCACAAAGTCAAACGTGCGAGCAGCCAATAGACTTACACTTCGACAAACTATAATTAACGCCTACACAACCACACCCATTGCTTCTCGCCAAATATCACACCTCCATGACCAATACGACCGCCCACTTATCACGCACGAGCCAGATACAAATACAGGCGAACCTGACATTTACTCTCCTTTTGACTCTGAAGATGACCGCCGCTAAGGCTGTCGAAACGTCAGTCACTTCAATCAACAGTCTTTCTCAAGACTACACTAACCTGGACGATCAACTTCCTCAAACATGTTACGATTCTCCCAGGTTCAAACCATTTACTTTAATGATCATATTGATAACGATAGTGATAATGATAATGATAACGATAATAAAACTATTCTTTGGTTACGAAAGGTAAATTTATACATAATCTCAAAAAGTATCGCACACTATCTTGAGGCCCTTGTTGAGAACAATAATATTTCATAGGATGACAGGAATGTCAAACCTGATATTGTGGATGCACTATCATTCTGAGCGACCCAGCCAAAACATTACTTCTATGACAGTGGCTAGCAACACATTAAAAAAAATAACCTTACTAGCCTTTACATAAAGCCTGACCCCAATCCTGACTCAATCACTTCCATTCTTTTCAAGAAAAGAAACTGTTAGGTTTTTCATTTGTATCCCGCTTTATTAGTTGCAATCAGTGTTGGTTATTTTCAATCAGTGTTGGTTATTTTCAATCAGTGTTGGCTAGCTGCAATCAGTGTTGTTTATCGTATTTTATTGAGCGTTATTCCTGGAGAGTCAGGACTTCATATTTAAAAGGTGACGGACTTTGATCGTGAGTGGTCCGTCAAACAGAAAACTGGTCGATGCATGTCAACTGACTGTAACGAGATCTAATGCAACTATGCAAGGCGTCAACGCATGTACGTGGTTTTGCGCCGTTAAACTTATTTTAATAGATACATCCGTTTATTGTCTAAGTTAATTCTCGTAAATCGGATTCATGAAAAATATTCCACTTGACTAGTTTGCTATGCACTATTGATTAATATACTTAAAAGAAATGTCAAATGTCATAGCACCCACCAGTTCTTACTACGTCTACTGTAAATATCGAGATCTTTCTGACCGATCTTTGATAGTATTTGATCAGCCAATTCATTAAGATTTTTGCCCTGTGGTGCTAAAGATGGAAATAAACCAAATCCATTTCCGCCTAGAAATCCCTTCCTTGACGTCATTTGACCGTTCGAAACTCACTAGTTCGACAGTCTTGCTCAGTAACCATCCAGAACAAACTCAAAAGTTTCATTAACATCGTGACAGCTTTCTGTATCAAGTTATTCATTAATTTATGTAATGTGTAACGTATAATTCACTAAATTATTTCTCGTGTCGTTTATTCCGTTTGCTAGACAACCAGCACCAAGTACAGTATTCTCTATTGTTTTGATGTTTTGCTCTCTTCAGTTGCAAATTACTAGATAAAATTACAAAAATACTCTCAGATAATTACAACAAAAGGAAAACAACGACCAGCTGACAACTTCAAAAAGTATAAAATAAGACATATTCCGAAAAATAGAGACATCTTGGGAAACTGAAGATATGAGTCAGTGCAGTCTCATATACTCGATACATAGTCGTGTGTCATAGTCGATACAGTCTCCTATACCCGTCTTGTTTTGACTCATATCTTGAGTTTTCCAAGATTTCTCTATTTTTCGGAATATATTTTATTTTATACACTGAAAAGCACTTATAGTGAGTGGGCTCCCTACTAAAAGATTTATGATAAATAAATAAATAAATAAAGGAAGTGAGCAATTTCCTCAAGTGGTTCTTAATGCCGGTGTAGTGAAATCCCGTGTAATACCGGCGACTTAACACAGCGCCACCCGGACGGGAGGTTGGAAGCAACATGTCTCTACAACACCAAACCTTCCCGAACGACTGGACATGAAAATTCTCTCCAAAATGACACGAGTTTGAGCTAAAAACGGTTTGTTTGTGATCTGAGGACATAATTAAAGTGTGGTTCTTGTATAACCGAAGGTTCAGAATGTCGGACAAGGTTAAAGTTGCTGTGAGGGTCCGTCCATTCAACTCCAGAGGTAGACAATGTATTGGCTAAACGTATAAACAGTATTGCTTACGGCGACGTGGAATGATAATTTGGTATTAATGCTGATCTTGTTTTGCCAGAGATCGATCTGGGAACCGGCTTGGTTGTGGACATGGACGAAACACAAACTTTTCTCACCCATCCAACAGCCCGCGATAGGTCAGTCATGGCAAGTTTTCTGTGTCGACTAATTTGTCTTTGGAAATACCTATAATACTTGTTTATGTTGTGGGGTAAAATGTCAGGTCTTCATCACGAGAAGGAATCTTAAAAGTTATGTGTAACTTAATTTGCTAGCTGGGAGGTTCTGACGGCCAGAAAATTGATGTGTTGAAAAGTACGAACGTGGTGTTAAACTACGACAGTCGTCAATGAGGGGAAGTCATTGACTATTTAAACACTCTCAGATAAACAAACCGCCTTCAGAAAAGTGGTCTTTTTAAGATCAGTCTAGTTCTTCTTACTTCGGAGCGGTCAAAAGATTAAATAAGCTTATTCAAATATCACTCTAGGATTACAGTCGAGTACAAAAATGTGATAATTTACGAATGTTAAATATTTCCAATTCAATGGATGGTTGCGTTTCGTGGTAAGGATTTATTCACAATTTTCCATCCGGAAGATAACGCAGCTGGATGCCGAAAAACTGACGACCAGTCTGAATTTAGAATTAATAAACATTTAGCAATAATTCTGGCTGACCAGGTTCAGTTTCGATGAAAGGTCCTTTTGATGACGCAGTTGGGCTACTGTGTTCATCGATTTGAGTTGAATTATTCCTGTGAAATCACAGTTCAATTGGTGCCACTAAAATGGGTCAAGAGTAGTTGAGAACAGCCTTCCCCTATTGGCATGTACAACTATCATTTGTCGACAAATCACCACTATCATTTCCATTCATTGAACACTTTGGTTGTCAGAATAACCGGTAGAAAGGGAGGTCATTGTTAATATTTAACTACAACACTAATATTTGCTTCTGCCACAACATTTAGTTACTTAGTATACAAGGACTGGTGGTTTTTAAGTTTGAAACAGATTTTAAGATATTATCTTACATCACACCTGATATTATTACTCTCATATTATACATACTTTTCATTTGGAAAATCATATTTTAAGTATTACCATAAATCTCTTGTCTGAAATGTCAAAAATTACATTAAACTAAGTGATTTATAGTTTGTGGTTTAGGGATGATATTACTTTTAACCCTTTGCCTGTCCTGTGCATCACATATGACACACACTGATGTCTGAGCAATAACATCAAACAAAGGCTAGACAGGCAAAGGGTTAATATACATTTCGAATTGATTTTGAGTGTGCAAATTATGCTGTATTTTTGTTACAAATGATCAGAGATGTTCCAAGTTTCAGGAATCAATTTGACAAACTGGCTTGGATAGATAATGTAGATGTGCAATGAAGGAGCTCAACCATAATCAACAAGCAAAACTATGACATAGATTAGGAACAGTTTTTTGTGCTTTTTGGACACTTCCTAGTTTCCAGTTTGGTTTATTTTTTTCCTAGAATTTAATTATTTATCATCAATGGTTAAATTTGCAATAAATACATAATTGTTTGGAAACTCACAGTTGCTAGGCATTCATAAGCTATGCTAGTATTGATGATAGTAACACAGTGTGTCATGTGGTAAGAAACACAAGCTAGGCATAGAGCAGCATAAACATCAGTCATGTTCCTCATTCACAATTTGAAACAGATGCAGCTGCTGGAACTGTTTACTTAGGAAATTTAGTCTGTAATTGAGATTTGATTTTGCAAATATGTAAGTACTAAAATTTTTAAAAGTGTCTAAACAACCCAAATTGTATCCAGCACAAATGTCATACTGTTCAAGCATTAGCAAATATTTTTCTCATTCCCATCAAGTTATATAAACATAAGTAGAAGTATAGGAGAACCAGAAATGGCTGCAAGAATGCTATCTTCAAGCAGAAGAGTTTGTCAATTTGAGCTTTCCCAAATTTCTATGAACTTATGTTCATACTGTATCAATCAAAAGAAACTGGGCAGAAAAAGTTTTTTGCATTGTTTATAAAATAATTGTAAAAATAGCTCTAACAGTTCACTTTTCCTGGTATTAATGCATAAATTCTCTTTATTATTCAGAATAGTGTGTTGTTATGTATACAGTGATGAAGTAGCAAAAGATAAATGGTTTGTGTTTCTTTAATTTATGACATTCTTCCTTCTCTTTCTGAAAATAAAAATCTACCTGGAACTTGAAAACATACAGGAAGACAAATACCAAGGTTTGTATCCTTTTTACTTTCTATTATAGTATTTTTAAGCTGTAAAGGAACAGGTCAACACAGAGACCATTTTGAGTGTAAGGTAAAACTAGGAGGAAGATGAGGCATTATGAGGCCCCAGTTATAGGCCCAAAATGATGAGCTTGAGAAAACTGCTGCATGGCTAATGCCATATGCAAGTGTATAAGTTTCTGAGGTTTCTGAGATGATCTTTTGCATTACATTTCAATATTGACCAAGTTTTATCATTTCAACCCTAATACTTTGATGTGTGAGAATGAAAAAAGTTGTAATGTTTTGTTAGTAAAGATGGTATCAGTAAAGTTCTTTATAGATTGCTGACCACATACTGTATTTTATGTGGTATTCATAAGTTTAGGGGAAATATGTTTGGCTGTTGATCATAATAAAGCACAGTGGAGTTCCTGCCCTTTTTTATGCAACAAACATGCTTCTAGTGCATTGAATTAGAGACACTTATAGACAAGAGCTTGGCACAAAATTTTCATCTTGCTGTCCTACCACTCTGTGGGTGACCCTGTTTATATATTTACAAGGTGAAATGTTATGTTACATGTGTATATCTAATAAACATTTTGAAGTGTGTCAAATTGCAATATTTACCTCTGTCTAGACTTTTACATTTGATCATTGTTTCTGGTCAATGGATGAAAATAACAAAAAGTTTGCAGGTAAGTTGAAATATTCTAACCATGTTCGTGTAACAGTTACATTTAGCTTGAAATAGTTGCAACTTCTGTAACTGCAGCAAAGTGTCTGTTGGTCTTTGTCTCTCCTGCAACCACCCATCACCCCTCTCTTGGTTGTACTCTTTTTCCCTCTTCATCTTAATCTACCATTCCCTCTCCCATGTTCAGTCCTTTTCTCTTTTCCCCATCTCTTTCCTGGTGTGTGTCTCTCTTTCCTTCTCCTTCTCCCTCCCCCTCTCCTCCCTATCCCTGTCTCTGTTTACATTTTATTTCTTCTCCTCCCATTTCCCATCTCATCTGTGCATTTTACCCTTCGCTTTTTCCTCACACTCAGCCTCACTGTTCCTTTACTCCAAAGCCTTTCCACTCACCATCACCCTTGCTTTCACCACCAACCCACCCACCCTCACGTTTATAGTCACCCCCACAGCTTCCTCTCACCCTCTTTCTTTCATTCTCCCACTCTAGTTCACCTTCACTTCCACAATCACCCCTTTCTTCACTCTAACATTTCTGCTTACCCTACCCTGTGTACCCATATCCTTCCTTACATCTTTAGGTTCATTCCTCCTTCACCCTCATCACCCTTACCCTAACCCTCATCCACACCCTCACCTCCACTGTTAACCTCATCTTACCTTGTTTCCCTCTCTTGCTCCCATCCTTACCTTCAGTTTTACCCCAGCACACTCACTATCCCACACCCATCATCTCACGGATTCTCACCCTTACCAACCCTACGTGCTTCATCTCTAAAATGATACAGTTAACATTGTATGTAATCTTAAGACTCTTGTGCTTGGGCTTTACTCTCTATTCCTTTGGATACCTCACTGTAATCTTTTAAATATTAAAAAATATAGACCAAGAAAAAGTATTCCGGTGCTTGGGAACTGATGTGTTGGCTAATGCTTTTGAGGGATATAATGCGTGTATATTCGCATATGGGCAGACTGGTGAGTGTTACGTCACTTTATTGTTATGAACTACGGATATATTTTGTATGTAAATAAAATGGGAATTTCGTAGGTGGTGTTTAGACTAGGATGGTGAATGAGAATCGTATTAGGCGACGAAAGGAAGGAGGCAGGGCGGGAGATAGTGTTGCTGGCATGCGTATGGGCAGGTAGGCAGGCTGGCATGGGAGGAGGTAGGTGGGGGGTAAGCTGGGAAGAGGTGAATTGTAATATTGTAATCTGTGGTTGGCGCAACATGCGGCCCGAGGAGACTGGTAGATTGAAAAAAAAAACTTCCTATGCTAAAAGGAAGAAACTTTTATCGGTAATAAAGATCAAAATCGAACTTTTCCAAGAATAACGTTTGTACCTTAACTAGCTTAACGCAGAGCTAGAGGCTTTGTTAAGGCTATTGGAATATGAACTCATAAATTGCATCTTCGCAATGAAACAATCGAGCTTACGGAGGGACATGGTTGGCGAAGGCAAGAACTGGTTGGCTCGTCAAATATTCTAAGCCAGAAATTTGGCCAGCGGAACCAGAGACATGATAGATGAACGTTCGTCAAGCCCTAATCTCAGAGAAACGGTTTCTGGACCCCAGGCGGGAATCGAACCCCCAGACTTCTGATGATCAGTGAGACACTCTAACCATTAAGCTACCGTAATTCAGATGGCGAGCTCAGGTGCAAGTTCGACAGATGGGTCGCCTAGGTGGCAGCCACGATATGTAGTTAGCGATATTAAGTCGTTTGGGTAGCCCAATGGTTAGAGCGTCTCACCGGTCATCAGAAAGTACCGTGCTCGTTCTCCGTCAGGGGCTCAGAAATCGTTTTTCTAAGATTAAGTTTCGACGAAGATTTGTACTTAGAACCAGAAAGGTTGCGCACCTCTCTTGTAGTCAAACTAAGAACGGCTTGTCTTAGAGGTTGTTTTAGTGGTAAGTGTACTGCAACAAAGTATGGCTGTAGTTAGAAGTTCTCATTATTCTGTATTTAATATCACAGGTTCAGGAAAGTCTTACACAATGATGGGAACACCATCTCAAACTGGTATTATCCCGCGTCTTTGCAACGAACTTTTTGACAGAATTGCTGGTGTAAGTTACTCAATGAATTTTTCCTGTGTATTTTTCACCATCTCGTTGTCGTTCTTTGATGCAGCTGTTATTTCTGTCATTAAATTGGCTTGACTTTGTACGTAATTTTTTTAGAATACCGACGAAAATTTCTCATTCAAAGTCGAGGTGTCATACATTGAAATTTACAACGAGAAAGTGCGTGATCTGCTGAATCCACGAGGGTAAGATATTATTTAAATTACTAATTGTTATTATGTAACAGTGAACTTAGTAGGAATATAGGAATCATTCCTTGTCCTCTTTCATTTTGAGCTGTCGTCATTTAGGGGCAAACAAACTCTTAAAGTCAGGGAGCATAAAGTCCTCGGACCTTATGTTGATGGTTTAACAAAACTGGTCGTGTCTTCATTTCAGGTAGGAATGTGTTTTGGTTGATAAAAGTATTCTTTTTGAAAGATACATAAGTCACTTGTGGTAACAGATTACATATTGCCTAGGACGCTGGACCATGCAGACATTTTTTTATTTCCAACAACGCTCGATACGACTTTGCGTAATAAACCGATGCTTTGTTATGTTTCGCTCTCTCGGTAATCCCTAAAATGATCAAGAAGAGGCACCAAATGCGTGTTTCTCAAGTAGAAAGGTAACGCTCGTATCAACGCGGCACAGTTCATCTCGTTTCAAGTTCGTTTACGAGCTGAACTGTAAGCCCGCTGAGCTATACGGCATGGCCTCGAAAGGCGTGCTTCATAGCTTAGCGCCTCTTCACTCCCCATCGCTAAACTGCTCAGTGTATAAGCTTTGCCTCCATCCCACCGCTCTCAAAACGAGATGCGGTACAGTTTATAAACTGGGGCTTCTAGGTTCTACCTTTTGCTGAGTTGGTTTGTTGTTTCTCGTAGGACATCGATTCCCTCATGGTGGAAGGGAACAAGTCTCGCACGGTCGCCGCGACGAATATGAACTCGGAAAGCAGTCGTTCTCATGCAGTCTTCAATATTGTCCTTACTCAAGCTGAATATGATCATGAAACTCAGGTAAGCACAGTTTAACTGGTATGAACACCCGTGCTATGGACGGAATTACGGACAGATGAATGGAAGGATTAACAAATAGACGGGAGGGAGGTAGGAAGGATTCAGGCTGACAGACGGACAGACAGACAGACAGGCAGACAAGCAGGCAGGCAGAAAGGGAGGAGGGCAAACAGGCTGATAGGCAGGCATTGAACAGACAAATCGAAGGACACGTAAGCGGTCATAACCAAGATATGTGAGCAATCAGATAAATTAAAGGCAAAAGCTAGAAGTAGACAGGGAACACGGTCACTAGCAAGTACCGGTAACGTAGAATGATTACGGTATGGACATTTGTATTTCATTTCACAAAATATCTTTGTTAAATTTCTTTCCTTTTTTTTTTTTGTTTTGAATCGGATTTTGGAAACTTCTCTGAGCCTTCATTTTCTTCTCAATTTAGACAACCGGCGAAAAGGCCAGTAAACTAAGTCTAGTTGATCTGGCTGGCAGTGAACGAGCCAGTAAAACTGGAACGACTGGAGACAGATTGAGAGAAGGAAGTAACATAAACAAGTAAGACACAAATATATCGTAAAGAACGATTTAGACGGGCGGTTTTTGCTGCGATGTTTCGCATCCTGACAAATGCCATCGAGTGGATTGACTTGCGGATCATTTGTCCATAGCTATACAGTACAATACTTAGGCAAGTTGTTAACTCAATCTTATGCTTCAGGATTAGAAAAATCGCAAGAAGTATGGCCCTTGTAAACATGTCTTAAAGTTGCATGATGCTTCTTCCAGTCTATACTTACTGCTGGCTCTGCTTCTTCTTCCAGTGTATACTTACTGCTGACTCTGCATCCAAATTTGGATATTTCAAGGCTTTTCCTCTCTTGGTTGTGCTTTCTCTTGACATACCTTTTTGTCTTTGTTTGCTTATTTCTGGTTCGTTAGGAAAAGACTGTATTTTAGTTTGTTACATAGCTGGACTGTTCTTAACACGTGCAAATTTTGGCGGAAAAATGTCGAAGCTTTTTTGAAAACTGCTGTATTAAGCACTTTTGTACGTGCACTTTGTCTGTTTGAGGAGGATATTTGTTTTTCATTTATTTTCCAAACCATCTTACCCGTCTTGGCTCAGCGTGTACGAAATTCTCCAACGAAAACTTCGTAGAACGACACAATTGATTAGTTATCGTTTTCTTTTAGATCTTTACATACGTTGGGGTTAGTGATATCGGCCTTGGCTGATCAGGTATGACTCTTTAAGTTTATCCGTCGTTTCAACTTAAAACTGATTAGAAAAATTAATTGAATGAAAACGTTAAATTCACTGCACGCAACTGAACGCCCATTAGCTTAGAAAGTGGCTTATAATCTTTGGTAGTAATGTAGAAGAGACCCGACAATGTTTCAATACGGACATGATTCATGTCTTGTTAGAACGTAATTTATGTGCTTTCGATTCTTAAGCATTTTTCTGATAGAAAAGTGCAACCTTCACGAGTGCTCATTTCACATATCGGTGAAGAACAAAGAACGTTGAGCATGATGAACGTTTTCAGTTATTCAAAAGCCAGTATCCCAGTAATTGTGGCCACAATTAACGCTTGAAGAATTATACAACTGGTCGAAAATTGAGCTAAATATCAAACATTCTAGTGGTCAGTTTTCAAGTAAAATGATCAAACGTGCGTCGGCAAGTATTTATTTAGCCAAAATTT
The DNA here is from genome assembly GCA_030142905.1 of Heliopora coerulea. Lineage (NCBI taxonomy): Eukaryota > Metazoa > Cnidaria > Anthozoa > Scleralcyonacea > Helioporidae > Heliopora > Heliopora coerulea. The sequence goes on from JASJOG010000089.1 coordinate 256,746, forward strand.
TTGCGACATTTTGTTTTTGTACACACTAGGCCGCTTCTGGCAAAGCAAAGAAGTCGCTTTTTGTACCGTACAGAGACTCAGTTCTTACCTGGCTGTTAAAGGTAATGTGCAATTGGATGATTGGATCATGAAATGGAAAATTAAAATATCAAAGGAGAGAGGAGGATGGGATGGAATGGAATGGAATGGGATGAGAGCGGGAGAAAAGGGAAATTCGATAAAAGGAATAATAAATCAAAGCAAAGTACGGAGGGAAAGCGAAGGATGAGAGGAATAGTTGGAAATAGAAAAATTAAAAATAGTGGTTCTAGGAAGTGCTGTAGAAGCCAAGAAAAGAGTAGAAGAAAAGTAAAGGACAAAAATGGAAACGAAACGAACTGAATCGAACCGAAAAGGAAAGAATAAGGATCTATCTAATGGCAGTAGTATTGATTTCAGGTTTTCAAATTTCTGTTTTGTATGATATTTCAGGATAATTTAGGAGGAAATAGCAAGACCGTTATGGTGGCAACAATCAGTCCTGCGTCGGATAACTACGAAGAAACCATGTCGACGTTGAGATACGCTGACCGAGCTAAGAGGATAGTCAACCACGCTGTCGTTAATGAAGATCCAAACGCAAAGGTATTAACATCTGTTTCAACAATCGTTTAACTATCGGCCAATTTCAACTAAGTTTTGTCAGTACTATGAAGTATGTATATGTAGAAAAATTCGGGAAGTAATATCTGCAATAGATACGTGTCGTAGTATAATGTTCAAAGCAAAAATGAAATCTTTTATATAACGACCTACTTTGCTGAAATCCTTTCAGATCATCAGGGAACTTCGAGAAGAAGTCGATCGACTTAAACAGATCCTTAAAATGAAAGGTTTCTCCGATTCTAAAGATGAAATTAAAGAGAAGTTGACTGAGAGTGAGAATTTAATGGAAGAATTCACCATGTCGTGGGAAGAGAAAGAAAAAAATACAGAGATAATTAAACAGGTTGGCGTCTCCGTCCGTCCACTCATTTGGTCGTTTGTTCGTTTTTTACGTTATTTTTATTGTTACTACGTTTTAATCCTTGTCAATTCTTCTGTTTTGGTACCAGGAACGCCATAAAGCTCTTGAAGAAATGGGCATATCAATTCAATCTTCAGGCATAGCTGTGGAAAAAAGTAAATTTTATTTAGTGAACTTAAATGCAGACCCTTCGCTGAACGAGCTGCTGGTTTATTATTTAAAGGTATGATAATTGTTTTAAACAAGACAAGCTTAGACCATACTGACTGTTGAAAGTTGCATTCACACGATTGGCTGATATCACGTCCAGTAAAATAACGAGATCTGATTGGTAGTGTAACAGTTCATAACACAACCCTCTCGTCCTCCAGCAAACCCTTCTCTCTCCATGCTGACCTTATTCAAAAATTTTAGCGGGAAAGTTTTGATGTAGTGTGAAAACAGAGGAAGAGCACGCCACCTAATTTTTACTGGGACATTAAGGTTCCCTTTCTTTGGCCTTTGGAGTAAAATGAGAAAAAGATAGAAAATATGATCACGTAAAATATACCCTGATTAGTCATAAGGTGTTGATGAAGTAATACAGAAATTTTAACGACGAACAGAAAGCATTAAGCGTAAGCGAGTAAATTAACCAATAGCCGCATAAACATGTTCGTGTTTTTATTCGGTTTTTATTCCTAGACCTCATTCACTGCTACAAAGATCTCGGGCATACAAATTCTTTTGGTTTACAGATTTAACATCAATAAGTCTTCCTTGTCATAACTGTCGATTATCTGATTGGCGAATCGACTAACAGCTTTCCCGTTATCTAGCGAAATTTTTAACACCCGACTGTCGTTTTTAGGATCACACAGCTGTTGGAAGGCCAGACGCAGTTCATCACACGGTAAGTTCATAATGTCTGCGTGAATCTAGCTTTTATTTACGGGTTTAAGTCAGTTCCTTGGGATTTTGAAGGTGGCCCTAGCTGAACCTGTACGGAGAGCAGCTTAGGTAGCTGATAGGGTTATCCAGTATAAAGACACTTTACCTTTACCTTCACCTTATTTAAAAGACAAAGGACCCTCGGCTGACTTGGTCGTCACATACAGTACCAGCCAATGAGATTTTTTAGGCAAAGTGCCCACAGTATGGTCGCCAAATCGTGGTACAAAGATCCACCAAAACCCAAGAAGGAAACATGATAGACATAAATGGTTAACTAGAAGTTGCATATCCGTTAAAAAAGTTCTTTTCGTTAGGCTTTCCCAGCTAAATAGCTCTGTATCGATATATTAAAATTGAAATTGAAAGCGAGACTTTGAAAACTATCAAACAACCCTGGAATCCTACTTATCAGACTTCCTCGTTAGCTCTGCTGGAACGTTAACTAAAAATACTGCCTAGAACTATCGCTGTCGCCTCTCTACGTCAACCAAACTAAAACTTCCCACTTCACTTCGTTCATTACCACCGCCATTTATGGGTAAGATCTATTTTTTTTGACAGTTTATACACCGAGAAGCCATCGACCTTTCCTACCGAGCGCGAAAGAAAAATTAGTTATTTCGACAAAAACCACCTTCATGTTATGGATCCCTCTACTCTGTTCTAAATCCAGATGCTTAGGTTTCTAAACTTTTATCTTTCAGGATATTCAACTACGAGGCCTTGGAATTTTACCCGAACATTGTGTACTTGATATAATCGATAACGAAGTGTTCTTAACTCCTATGCCAAACGCGAGGTATGACGGGTAATTTATAGTCTTCATGTCGTTTCCAAACTACCAAAAATACATTTTGTAGTAAAGGTTGAGAAAAAGTCAAGTTAAGAGAAAAAAAAATTATTCTTTATAAAGCACAATGTTCCGCAATTCCTACCATGCTATTTATGCAGCCACCATTTCTCATGCAGTTTGTCTCAACTAATTCTTGCTCATTGGTAATCCCCCGCCATGTGTCCTCGAGCGTTACTCTTTCTCTATCTCCTTTATCCCCCCTCACCATTTTCCCCTCAACGTTTTCCATCGCAGTGTATCCGCCTACCTCTCACTTTCTCTCGCACAACCAGTGTTACGTTTTTGGTCCTGTCTGTGGATCTTTTGGTTCAATTTATCTTTATCTTTGCAGAACGTGTCGAAATGGTGTTGTAGTTACAGAGAAAACTGTCCTACATCATGGAGATCGCATTTTATGGGGAAATAACCATTTTTTTAGAATTAACTGTCCACGTCCTCCTGGTGCAGGTTGGTGTAAACATGAAGAGTGTTTCGTTATGTCGTTTCCGGGAATGGTGAGCTTCAGCAGAGCCATTGAAGAAAAGGTCTGCCAGAGTCTGGCGAAGTATAGGCATGTTTTACAAAAGTTATATGAAACCATGCTGCCATTTGCTGAAGTTCATGCACAGGCAATACTTTCTTGTCGATTACATTAAGACCTTGATGAGATCAATGGTTTGAAAAGGATCAAACACTGGTCTCCCAGCTTAAAATTGAGTGTACTGACTACCACACCACAGGAGCTGACATTGTAACTCGTATGTTTTGGTAGCTAACTGGATGGTGTACTTGGCAGGCTAACGTCTTTATAATTATAAAGGAAATTTAACCACGGATTTCTACCGATCTATTTTCCAGTTAACGAACCCGAACAACTTGTGGACTACGAATTTGCCCAAAGGGAAATCTGTATGAACGATCTTTCTTCAGGTAATTCACGCTGTTTGTCAACCTCTCTTTCCTTACTTCATGAAAACCAGTATTGATTGCTGTTCAAGTATGTTGAAAGGCCGATTTTGTTCATGTTAATCGAAGAGGTTTTACAAAACAAGAAAACTTTTTAAGGTTCATACGTAATGGTTGTCCAAGTGTAGAGTTTGACAGAAATGAGTTTACCAAACCACGTTTACGGTTACCAAGAGGTGGCATTTACGATGTCCGTCACTCTTTCTCACAGATATAAGTGAAGATGCAATGGCTGTGCTGGAAGAAAAGCATAAAATAGATAAAGAAGGTAAGGTTATTTTTAACTACATTATGAAAATTCTATGTACTCTACTCCCCACCCTGTCTTCATCCCTCGCTCACTTATCTATTTACATATCCACTTTCCTACTCACCCACCTACCTACTTACCTACCTATCAACCTACCTGTCTGCATACGACCAGTCGTTTCATTACGTTCAGGCAAATTGTTGAAACCAATATTTTTTGTTTTTTGTTTTTTCATTTGCTTTCTTCAGAGGCGCTAGGGAAGCAACGCCAAATGTATGAGGAAAAAATTGAAAGAATGAAATCCGAAATGAGCCCTGCTTTTCGACCTGAGAGAACAGTGAGTCTTGGATCATTTAGTTCTGGTATTAGTTCATCAAGACTTTCGTTTAACGATGAACTAGAAACCCTGGAAAATGAACGCTCTCTCGAAAAGTTAAAAGAAGAAGTGGTGCAAGCAAATGCCTTAGTAAGGTAAGACTTTGACTTGAAGATTTTTTGCATTCAAAATATTTAGTTATATATGTTAACTTAGATATGTTAAAGGTATTCTTGCTTTTGTGTGGTAGAACTTTTGATTGTTCAATTTCGTCATAGTTCAACAATAAATGGAAAGATTTATAAGAGTCTCTTCAGTATTGTTATAAGTCTTTCAATTGTTGTTACGTTTCTACTTATTAAAGTTTGCCTGGAATAAAAGAAGATAGTTTTTCAATGGATCCAGTATTCTGTCATATTTTTCCCTTTCGTTCCCTTCTGTAGAGAAGCCAATCAGTTGAGCGAAGAGATGAGAAGAGAGACAGAATTCACGGTCACGTTACAGGTAGTAAAACTGATCAACTCTCTCTTCTAAGTTACAAGTCAAATGTTCACAATATCTTCCTTTCTTTTTGAAAAGATACCGACATCTGGACTTAGCTTGAATCGAAGCCGAGCGACATGTGCCAGCGAGGTCGCTATCGTGGTGAAACACAAAAACAAAGGAACTCAGTGTAAGTCCGTCACAACGTCGTTGAAACCAGCTATTTTTTAATGTGAAGTAATTAGTACGGTGCCTTTGAGCGCGCTCTTTGCTGTGCAGTGCTATTTTGTGTCATGATGTGTTGTTACGTGCTGTACAATACTATGCAGTGCAGAGCAGTGCTGTGCACTGCCGCGCAACATTGTGCAGTACAGCGTAGCGAAATGCAGTGTGTTGTGCCATTCAGTCCGCAGCGATGAGATAGGAGACGGAGTTTTGTTGTATCACGTTCTTTTGTGCTGGGTAATTCAGATGCCATGTGCTATGTGTTGTGTTGTGTGATGTTACATCGTGTTTTTTACAGCGATATAGTGCTGTCTTGTTTTCTGATCGTCTATTATCGTCTCTTAGTTTGGTCTTTGGATAAACTTTCCAATAAAATTTACGACATGAGAGATACTTACAATCAGATTGAGGAAGGCAACTTAAGCAAGGTCAGAACGTTCTTCATTTCTTTCTTGTTATTATCAACTATGTCGTGACGTCATGTCAGTGAATCGTTCCTTTGCCGTAAAGTTGTCCTACTAGAGTAAATTTAGTAGGGAGCTGTTGGTGACAACAGCATCTGTCGAGTTTCAAGGTGCACACAAATCAACAAATAAAAACACCAGCAAATAGCTGAGTCAGCCAACCTGCTAACCAACCAAGCCACCAGTTCACTGTACCAATCGACGAACCAGCTAAAGGACGAACGAATCAACCGAAAGACCGATGGGCTGACTGACGGACGGATCGACCAATGGACTGAAGGACCGATTGGCTGACCAACGGACCAAAGAACGGATGGTCTGACCGACGGACCGACCAACGGACAGATGTGCGAATGGACGGAATGACCATCGGATGGAAGGACTGATGGACTGGCCGACGGACCAAAAGAACGACGAGCGGACTGACAGACCAACCAATGGACCAAAAGACTAACGAGCTGATCGACGAACCGACTAACGGACCAAAGTACTGACGGGCTGACCGACTGAACCGACAGTAAAATAAAATAGAGTATTGCGTCGACGAACTAACGTGTACATATTTCACTTTCCACTCCATTTTTTTATATATAGGAAGATGGCGATGACGATTTATTCTTTGAAGTCGAGTGTCACACGCTAATTGGTGTTGCGAATGTTTACTTAGAATGTATATTTCTGGACGTCCCATTGGATTATGCGGCACCAATAATAAGTCAGCAAGGAGAGGTAAGACCACGGTTACTAGGAGATATTACTTTTGACTTGTCTTGCTTTGTTGATGGATGAAGATACTGTAAGTGACTTGCGGTACAATCCATTCAATGTCTAAATTTTTTTTTCTTGGTGAACTCGATGTCGTGCAGGTTTGTGGTCGATTAAAAGTCGAACTGACACGTGTACTTGAAAACGAAATGAAGGAAGCTGACGCTGGCTCGTTGAGTGATGGCGAAAACCGAGATGAGATGAACGACAATGAAAATGAACCTCTGGGGATACCCGACCATAACGAAGAAATCTCAATCGGTCAAACTATTGCTGTCAAGGTACCGGGTTTTTTTAGTGCTGCGGTTACCAGCTCTTTATTGATGGGTTGTGCTTGCCAGCTCTTTATTGGTGGTTTATGCTTGCCAGCTCTTTATTGATGGGTTCTCGTTTTTTCCTTTAGGTGAAAATAATCGAAGCTTACGATCTGCCTCCTGCATTTTGTAACTATGTTTTTTGTCAGTATGAGTTTTGGGACCAGCCAAATGTTGTGGAACTGTCTTCTCCTGGCTCCAAGAGTAACACTGTCGTGTTTACAGAAGAGCAGGTAAAGTGGTTACGTGATTGTGTAAATGTCCTGCGCATTTTAAAAGTTTGTGTTTTCGTGGTGGTTGAGCTAAAAACACTTCCTTTGTTTCAGGTTTTTCGATTCGAAGCGACCGAAGAGTTTCTGGAGTACATCTCGGAAGGTGCATTGTCTATTGAGATTTGGGGAAATCGAAGTAAAGGATTTGGTCAAACTTCGTGGACGCCGAATATTCAACCAATAGCAGCTGATTCTGACGATGGGTAAGGTTTTAGCCGCATATTTAGTGCGAGAAAATTTTTCACGCACTACGAAAGTTATTTAATTCCTGAGGTTTCTTTTGAGAAAAAATTCGTTCACTGAATTTCCAATTTTGAATCTTCTGCTCAGATGGAATGACTTAAAGCGTAAAGTTGATTTGTGGGTTGAAATTCACGAGCTTAATGACCAAGGAGTATTTTCACCTGTCGAATTGACCAGTCGAACTGACAATGAAACTGGTGGAATTTTTCAACTTCGCCAAGGACAGAGTCGACGTATTGTCGTGGGTGTCCGTCCTCTTCCGAAAACAGGTTCGTTGCCAGTCGTGATTGAGACAATATCGGCAATTGAGGTTGGGAGTGTCTCCAGGTGTAGCAAGAGTGAGCGGTCACTGGACTCCTATCAGGATAAAGACTTATCAGCGTGAGTGGTTATCAGTGTTTATTGCGGCTGTATATGTTTTTATGATACAACAAAATTTCGTGTGTTAGGGCATTTTTAAGACCCGATGGGGACCTGTTACAAAAAATGCAACTTAGGACCTTCCGGCTAGGAATCGAACCCACTACCTCGCGAATCTAGTACGATGCTAGCAACGGCCTCCGCAGCTCAGTTCATAAAGCTGTTTGTTTATTTGTTTGTTTGTCGGTATGTTTGTATGTTTACGGCTGTAACTTATCGTTAACGTATTACATGGTAAAACAGTAAGGTAATACGACAATTTTTCTGGCAAGAATGATTCGCAGTTACACTTCTGGCTAATTCTGTGCCATAATTGTGTACTACGCGAACACTGTAAATTATGAAAATATGTTGTCCTTTTGACATATTTACGTAATCGTAACTGGTTTTGTTTGCGTTTAGGCTAAGAGAAAAATTATCAAATTCATTGATGAAAAAACGTGAATACCTAGATGAACAAATCCAGCTGGTGATGAGCAAGAAAGGTATGACATCAGCCTGTGTTTATATGCACGAATTGACGTTTCTTTGTTTAAATTGAATAGGTTTCTCGTTAGTTCCAGGCGAGAACCCATGGGACAAAAGAAAAAGTTGTTTCACGTTGGAAAATAGCCAACACTTTCGCTAGATGCCTCTGTCATTCTGACAAAACAAATATTACACTTTTTTGTTTTCCAAATGATAGTAAACTTACAATGATTTCGGGGAAAACTTTACAGTATACGTAAAAGGGCAGAACTATGTTCTCCATTGCTCTCACAGTATGAACCTCATGGTGTAAGAACAATGAAGAACAAGGTTTTCCTCTTATATTCCCGCGGTGATTATATCTCCACACTTGCTAGGTGACTCTCCTTGTTCGTGCATTATCGTGACTTAACTGTAAAATGCCTCGATATATTTTGTTCCACCTCAGTTAATTACTTTGTTTATCAGTGAACAAAGATTTAAGGTCGTTCTTGTTATCTCTATAGACAAATCAACGGAAGATAAAGACAGGGAAAGTTGGCTCATCGACCAATGGGTTAATTTAACGGAAGAAAAAAATTTCCTTCTTCATCCCCAACCTGGGACCAATGTTCCTGGTGCACCTCGTCAAGGGTTAGTTGACAGGCTATTTAGTTTTTCGAGAAGCAGTGATTGAGTTCAGACATGCTCCCTCCCTGCAAGCAAAGTGATGAAGCCAAGTCAGTCGAGGACTGGCTTGGATTTCAAGGTTCATAGATTAGATTTCCACCATACCCCTGCGGAATCACTTTCTGCCAATGGGTTCTTGATTTCTCTTGCTTTTTACAGGCATCCTCCCCCAGGAATGGAGGAAAACGTCCCAGTTATTTTTCTGGATCTAAACGGTGCGTTACTATCACACACACTCGTGTACAGTTTATTATTTGGAATGTGTTAAATATCACTCTCATTTAGTTTCTTCATCGATTACTTTAATTTACGTCTCTGGCTGATCTTTTTAGACTTTTAAAGTGGTACTCACATTGTACTCTCTTTTTCTCAATCCAGCCGAAGGTCTCCATACCACATCAGTTGATGAATCCAAAGTGGCTGGTTTACGATCCACGCTGGCCTTTGAAGCAGACGAAGAAATGAAGGAATTACCAACGTTTAAATATGATCAGAAAAACGTAAGTAGTACCTTGTACGTGACAATGCATTATTCCATATGACAAGACACCATGTTACACCACACGACACGACACATCACATCCACCACATCACATCACACCATACCAAATCAAAAAATGACATCACGCCAACACACGTCGCATCACAGTATGCCCCACCACAAAAAGATACATCAAACCGTACTAAACTGCGTCATACCACACTACACCACACACCACACACCACACTACACTACAGGATAACACCACACCACTGTACACTACACCACTGTACACCACACCACTCCACACCACCACACACCACACTACACCGCAACACCACACCACTCTACATCACACCACTCCACACCACCATACACCACACCACATACACCACACACATCACACCACACCACATCACACCACACCACATCACACCACACCACACCACACCACACCACACCACACCACATCACACCACACCACATCACACCACACCATACTACACCATACGACTCCTTACAATGTACCATCCTTCACCACACCGCCACAGTCCTATACTGCTTATCGCAGCTACAAACTGTTTTTGCCTAACTTAGAGTTTTTCTGTTTGGTTTCTTTAGGTTGCCATAACAGTGTTATGGGATTCGTCTGTCCACGACTCAGTGTATCTTAACCGAGCTACTTCAAGTTCTGAACGAGTATATCTCATAATAAAGGTGAAAAATTGATTGAAGTTTTCATCTCTCCAGTTTTGTATTAAAGACAAACGTGTCGGATGTCTGTGGGGAAAGTAAACTTCGTGAAACGGTATTTTATTTCATCAAATGACCTGGCACCACACTTATTAATCATGCGAATTAAAATCATTTAGATTAAACTTAATAAACGAATTATTAAATTTAACATTTTCGAGTTCCAAATTGCAAGTTGTTCACTAATTCCAAAGTAAATCTTGTTGAAATAACATTTGTGAAGAATATCATAATACCACGAGTGACTTTTATTTCTCTAGGCTCATGTTCGACTCAGCAGTCCGCTTGCAATGGATCTGATTTTAAGAAAACGTGTCTGCGTGCGAATATACAAACGACAAAGTCTAAAGGATAGTATCATGAAACGAATTTGGAAGGTATGGATACTGTCTGTGTTTCTGGTGGAGCGTTTTCTTTATCGCTGTTAGTAAAATTAGACCACGTGCAATGGTCAAAATTATGTTGCATCGGAGTTCCCTACTGTCAAAAAGGTGATAAAATTTCAGTGAAAACGCGTTGGTGTAAGTTTTGATGTTGGTGCTGGTTTGCTCTTGGGTATATATTTCTTTCTTATTCGTGTTGTTCATATCCGTGTTCGTGTTTGTTTTCCTTCGTTTTCGTGTTTATGTTCGTGTTTGTGTTCTTCCTGTTTGTGTGCGTGTTTTTCGTGTTTGCGTGCGTGTTTGTACTCCTGTTCGTGTTTGCGTTTGTGGTGGTGTTAGCGTACCAGTTCAAGTTTTGGTGTGGGTGAGACTTCGTATTCGTGTTCATGTTCGCGTTCGCACCACCCTTCCTGCTGATGTTTGTGTTTGTGCGTGTTTGTAAAACTGTTTACTTTCTCACTTAGGAGTTACAAACGCGATGCGGTGTAACCTATGAGCTAGTCTCCCATATTCCTAGGGTAAGTTTGAAAATTTTTTTCTATTTTTGTCTCGTGCTGTCCTATTCCAGTTAATACCACCGGACTGTATAAAATGTGACCCGTGATTGGCAGATTATGGGTGACACCACTAACGTGCAGCACGGTTGATTTAGTTTACATTTCGTCACAGTCGTTGTACATGTTGGGAAAATGAAGTTGCTCAACGGGCAAAAACTGTGTCGTTCTATATTGAACTTCACTGGAACATGAAATAAAATACCACTTGGTATTTTTTTTTTCTTGAATATCGCATACTTGGTTATTGCACGCAATTTTAGGAAAAAGTAACGAACAGAACTGATCAAAATGTAGTGAAACTAAACTTGTTTTCATGCAGTCACTGATTAAAAAAGTGATGTTAAACTGTGCAGGGAGAACTTACGTAATGTTAACCTGTTACCTTAGCAACCTGGAGAGGAGACGGAAGAAAGAGGAACCTTGGCGGAGAAAGCAGCAGCTGCAGTGAGCGCTGACGACGAAGAACACGAAATAGTATTGGAGAAGTATCATCGAGGAATATCGCATGTGGAAGGTTTGCTGAAACTCGATAAACTAAGACAGGTAAGAGCATCATGTGATCTTTGAGCACGTGGGCGTGTTGGTTGCAGAATACCAGGTTTGGACGTTATTAGAGCGATTGAGCATACATGGAGTTCCTATGTCCAATGGCGATTGACGTACATGAAGCTGTCCTTTACCATTTATTTTTTTGGAGTTCAACGATGTTTTCTCGTAGTTAAAAAAATTATAACACAATGTTCTTTCGAAACGTCGCTAAACGTAAATTGCAGGTTCACGTCAGATTAAAACTCCCAGAATTACTGTGAATAATCCTAAACTGAAAAACTCGCATACTTTAAAAACTTAATACCATTAAATACTTGTAATGCATTTCACTTTTCCTGGGTTTAACCCTTTGATGACCGATTAATTTTGAGATCTTTTAGGTCAATCCACTTAGGATGCGATTTTGCGCAATATCTTGATTGGAGACGAGAACAAACGTCCCACACGATAGGGAACTGGACAACTCTCCGAGTATATATCAAAATGTACTGTACCTAGAATGTTGGAGCCCGCGTGCGGATGGACCGGTGTGGGTGGGGACTCTGCTCCCGTGAACTTGCTGTCCCCTTGAGGGGCTAGGGAGGAAGAGTAGAGACGGGGGCTCCTTTTACTAGCTTGTTTTGGTCGTATTTTAACAATGTTTATGACTCTTTAACAATTGTTTTTGTCCCTAACGATATCCTAGCTAGGGTTACACATGGCGTCGAAGTGTAATCTTAACTTATGATCATTTTCTTGTTATGATAATCTTCCTGTGTAACCTCAGCTTATGATCATTTTCTTATGCAGGAAGTAGTCGTTAAGGAGAAACTGGCCGCGAGTGGTAAACCTTTGCGGAAGTTTGCTAGCACACCAAATTTGCTGCAGGGGGTAAGGAATAACGGAAAGCAATGCTATTTAAAATTGAGAGTTATATTATCAAGTTCACGTGCGATTACGCATATGTAATCAGTTTTTCTAAAACTTCATTTTATTTTCAGAGCTTTGATCTTTCCTCTGTTGGAACCAAAAACAATTCTTTGGACGTTGACTTCGGTCAAGTAAGTTAACGACTCGTACACGTATAAAGACGTTGGCATAGGCAGGTGCAAAGGCGTGCGCGTCGCTAAAGAAAGACGCACCGGTGCATACCTTTACGCGCTCGTGAGCGAGCGAACTCTAAACATATCACGCGCTCTAACACCCTGACCCTCGTGCGCACAATAATGAGGGATACACAGACAATTTGCTCGTGCGCCCGCACAATTGTTTGATTGTACTGTACTGTTCACAAGTTGCTACAGATAAATTCCCTGGCACATCTACACGCAAACATTCGCCACACCTTATTCTTGCTGTTCACGATTGCTGAAGTACTGTTCACGAGTGCTGTTTGCACGAGTGCGCCCTGAAATTTGTTGGACATGTGTTTCTCCTTACGCTCAATGTGCTTTCTCATGTTTACGTTGGCATGCGTGTGATATCTTGGCCTCCCTGCGTGCCTAGTCTCCCTAGTACGCCCTTTCATTAGTGTAGTTCCGGAACTGAGGGCGTACGAACAAGAGTAAAGTCTCTGAATAAGTTTTTCAACGCGACCAGCTGAATTATAAGAAGTAGTTAATGTTGTTCTTGCTTAAGGAACGCAATAAATTCTGAATGATCTTGTTCGATCCTAATGATCTTTTTCGATCCTAATGATCTTTTTCGGAGTTTGTTTTTGTTCTGCATTTTTGACTTTGTTGGCGGGTAATGGATTTTATCCTGGCTTAAGTTATTTGAAACGTAGCTTAAGAACGTCGGATTTATTGGACATGAACAAGAACTTTTCATGTAATTTACATTAAAACTATTTCAAGCCAGATTAGCGTTAACTAGATCGAAGGTCTTTCACTTCTTGCAATTATTCCCAGTTTTAGCTTCTCTAGCAGAGCTCTCTTACCTTTAAAACAAAATTTCACTAACAACGAACCTCAACTAGGGCTACTTGAAGAAAGAATCACCTGGTCAGCGGATACGTCAAGTACAAGTCTCTTTCGACGACTGGGACAAACCGCCGACCGAAACCGACTGCACTGTCTTAGTGCCGACCATTGTCACGAGCACACCAGCAAAAACTCTTGAGACGGTGCAGGAACAAAGTAGACCGTCTTCTCCAATATGTCCTGGCAAGATCATGGAGACCAGTTTTCCGTACAACCCGGAGAAAACTAACCACGGCGTTGTTCGATCGCTGGAATTAGAACTCAAAGAAGAGAAGGAGTCCCCGGTTCCTCCACCAGAGGAAAAAGAACCCTCGGAAAGCGATCCTTTAGGGAACTTTCCAGTAATATGTGAACCGTTGGGGAGCCTCTCTTCAACAAGTAAACTCGTGGAGTTTCCGATCGAAGTCGATAGCTTGAATCTAGAAAATTCCGGTCTTGATAACGAGGAAACTGCTGTTGAATCAGACGATATTTTATCGGATGCAGATGCTCGTCAAGTTGCCGTACGGACTTCAGGCTTCAGCGATAGCACGACTTCGTTGTCAAACTCGGTTGATTCGGGTCTTCACGAAAGCACTGATCAGCTTTTGTCACAAGATAATAAGGAACAGGGAGACAGAGGCCGTGAAAATTTGGAGAGAGACTTGATCAAGGACATGTCCTCAGGGCGAAATCGCACGCCGAGTGACTCTGATGGTAGCACTGAACTGAAGATAGGTCAGGTGATTACCGTTGGGGATTCGAAAGTTGGCTTAATACGATATATTGGTGCCACTGAATTTGCGTCTGGAGAGTGGGTTGGTGTGGAGTTGGAGCTACCAGTTGGTAAGTGTGACAAAAACTGCACTATTATGGATAGCTTGCCAGTGATAGTTATCACGTGATGGCTGTTACACTGGTCCATACGCTTTTCTATAATTGAGCATAAATGTAGGTACGTTCAGTTGGTCTCGATCACATGCATTATTTATGGTAATATCATGGTTTCACAAGTGGGATTATTATTTACGAATTTCGTGATAGAACGTTGCATGGTTTGATGGTGAGATCCGCTCTTCTGATTATCTAAAACGGTGGCACATTCCTCTTTTGCAGGAAAGAACGACGGCTCTGTAAATGGCAAAAGATACTTCAAATGCAAACCGAAGTTTGGGACTTTCGTCCGTGCCGATAAAATAACTCTTCCGAGCACTCGAACGAATTCCTCGACGTCAAGCCGCGTTATAACGACGAAACAAAGCCGAAGAGTTCTCGGAGGTACTACGGGTGGTTTGTCCCCGAGTATTCGCACTAACAGTCCACTGTCTCGAACGAGTGAAGGCTCGAAGCATAAAGTTAACAATACGTCAAATTCTGCTGACCAAAAACAAAAGGAAATGAATCGACGGTCGAATATTTTATTTTAGTAGGGCAAGAGTAGTTTTGTTTTGTTTTTTTTTTACTTAAATAATTAGGTAGTATTATCATACGTACTTCATCGTCGGCAGAATTTAACATATTTACGTGTGATATTCCAAGTTGATTTAGGAAAGAAAGGGTGAAAAGAATACCGGAAACTACGAGTGTTGTAGGAGTCCTAATACTAATGTAAGAAACCTATTACTATGTAAGGATCCTAATGCTAATGTAATGATCCTATTGCTTACCTAGAGATCCTAATACTAATGTAAGGATCCTGATCCTTACCTAAGGATTCCTATACTTACTTATGTATCCTAATACTAACGTGAAACACCGGTTAATTTCGAGCCACGTGGGATATTCCTGGTCTTTAAGATACAAATTATAAGGGATCTTTCAGATAGTTTCTTGTACACGGGCAAGAAACCCACGCATTGTATCGATCCTGATATTAGGTCTGTTCATGAAAATGTAGTGATCCCTGATGATAGCATGGCATATAAGCGCTGATATATCAGCAGTGTGTAATAACATCGTATATCGGTATTAATGATGATAGATTAATGTCGAAATATGGCATGATTTGTTGTATTACACCTGTTAAATCGATACCCAGATATATGAAGATATTCTGTCAGGGTCTTCAGTTCGTCATGTGCGTTCATTACTGACTGCAACAGATCCGGATAGCATACAGGTATAGTTCTTTTATGTGAAACTGATACAACAATGACACACCAACATATCAAACAGACTGGAGCAGTGTGTTAATTCGCCAGTACTATATCAGTTTGATGTGGCAGACCGCTACTTCTGTAAGAAGAGGTATGATGAAAGTTTGACAGAAGATATTGGCACATGTTAGTATCCACTCAACAGGTACGATGTGAAAGACTACCAGATTTTAACGCAGTTTGATCATTTGGTACTTCCGCAGATGTGTGATGTTATCATAGAATGCATATATGTCAGGCCAGACTAACCCTGTTGCTCTAAGATGGAATATTTTTATGTAAAGAAATCTACTAGTGCCGGAAATTATGCGAGACTCGACCGCAACCAGTTGCGAAAATACAACTCCAAGGGTTTCCAATTGGGAATGAAACTGGCGATCCTATCACTAATATGCAGTATTGTAACCCGTCTGAGCTACGTGGGGCGTAGGTCGTAGAGTAGCTGGGAATTCTGTCATCAGGTTTGCCACATGTCTCTGAACAGGCCTGATATTCCACTATCGTTTTGATTGAAGATTCAAACAGAGAAATACATAAAATCAGTTAATTCAACGTAAGTGATTTATCAGTAGTCCAAACACATTTAACGCTGACAGGTGTTCGTTCTCTGAATCGTTTTGATCATCAATGAACCCAAGTACGCTTTCAGCCTTTTTCCCGCATTCAACACTAATATTGAAAAACGTTTGTTTGGGAACTTGTTTCCTGGCAGAAAACTACCTGACTACGTTGCCATCAATTCTCTATGAGAAATGCTGCTTGCCGAGCCTCATGGCATCTTGTCAGTCCATGCACTGCTCGTCATGCAGCTAAATTCACAAATAGGACATACATGTACTAAGCATCCAGGACCAATAATTGTTGTAAACAAAAGTACGTTGTTAATTGATATTTCGAAATTTTAACTGTTTATATTGTACGGACAGGATTATCATCTATGTTTTCTACTTGCAATCTTTAGAGAGGTATGTTTATTCAAAAAAAAAAAAAATCGTCTATAGACAGCATTAGACCTTTGCCAAGATATGCACAATAGACTACCGGAGCCAAGTAGACAAAGTTTCTATCACTTCCATTAAAACTTCCAGAATGCATTTCGAACTCAATTTTGTTCACTGAAGTATGTTCTCGAGTTCCTGTGGGAATTAAATATTTTTTATAGTTCAATAATTTTAATTTGAAAGCGCTGGGATGGAAACCCGTGAAAAGACTGTGGTTAACAGGAAAAATTGTTAATACTGTAAGCTTCGTAAGCAATGTGTAAATATTTAGAAAAACAAACGAAGAGTGAAGTGGAAAGTGTCCAGTTGTGAACTATTGTCAGTTGATCTGCATTCCCCATTAAAACTGTCTTGAGGTTATTTTAAATGAACTTCAGGTTGTGGTACATGGAGGACCAGCTGCTGTGGTAGGGGGGTGACAAACTGACCATGCTTAATCCTGGAGTTGGGAGACCAAGGGGTTCGATCCCCGACCAGATGACTACTCCAGGTCTTAAAGTAATATCTAAAAACCGAGCAGATGTATAAAGGCGCATGTATTTTTATCACATATGTAGGTCCGACATGCTTATGATTTTCTTTTGTCTTTTCCTCATAAATCAATAATGAATTTTAGAAGTAATAGATAAACTCCTGCCTTCGCATCAACATCATTCAATGAGAAGAGTTTCGCCTCAACTCAGATAGTGACGTTAAGTTCTGGGTAAATGAGGAAACGTTGTGGAAATATTTCAGATTTTCGATGTCTCAAATGTCTCCGTTTGCCCACCCGTGAAAACGTCGCCGCAGAAGCACAATTGCCTTGGCGGGAAGCAAAACATGTTTCTTCAGAAACATTTTCGTCTAGTTGCCCAGGACTTCGTTGTACACACTGGTCTGTATAAACAATTTACCCGCTCGCGAATGTTTTTCACGAAATTTCACATCGTTTAGAAAAAAAAAGCCCCCCCAAAAAAACAACAGCCTTACCTCGAGGAAGGTCTTTTGTTTTGTCTAATTTTACCCACGCACAAAGCTTCACTCGCATGCCTCTCAAAGGTGGGTTATCTTGTGAAGACCTATTGGGCCTGAAATAAATGTTGTGCTTTTATTACAGGATTTTCGAAATAGCTGCAAAATAGTCTTAGATTGAAGCAGCAAGTTTGTAATTTCAGTCCTATACAATGTTTTTTCGGCTTTTTATAGTTTCAGTTACAGTATAGCTCAGATTATTTTATCTTACTGCTAGGTACAGTTTGGCTTCCATGACAGTTTATACACTAAGTTATTTTCAATTCATATGCAACATTATAACTCTCAATTTTCTGTTTTTGTCCTTTCAGGCCACTGTTTTTTTTTTGGTTTTTTTTGGTTTTTTTCGGGGGAGTTGTTGTCGTCCAATTTTCCGTTACAGTTTCCCCCTGCTTATTTTTATTTAATTCTCTAACTCTAACATTCAAAACAGTCTACTTTTGCATTTCAAGGTAGTTCATCAAAGTAATCAAGGTGAAGGCCAGACTTGTATCGATCTTGCTTCAAAATAACGATGAGTCTCTCAGCGGATTCATCAACGGTCAACACTTTTTCCTTGGAAAAGAAGAAAAAATAGTTCAGTAAAAATGTAGGAATACAAGTGGGAACGTGTCGCGAGGGTATAAAATTTTGTCCCTACGTCCTATGTCCCTCTCACGGGTGGGTGAGAGGATTAGCATTTCAGGAAACGTCGGAAATCTCAAATGTTTGCAAAACAATGTTTCCTCGTTCCAAGGTCCTAGTACAACAATTCTCGGCGACACTCCAAGGAAAGCCGATCGCGGAGTGTCATTAAATTCCCAATGAAACCTCGATTCACCCCTTCTTCCTTTAGGTGATGGTTCAGTCCCTGCGACAATGACTACAGTGGAACCTGTATATAACGGCCCTGTATTAAGCGGCCAGTTTTCAAAGTCCCGAATTTTGGCCCATACACATGCTGTAATTGTTACCTCTATTAAGCGGCCGCGGCCACCCTTAAGCAGTCCCATGTTTGTCTTTCTTTGTTCTTTTTACCTGTATTAAGCGGTCACCCTTAAACGGAAACCCAAAGCCACATGTCTTTTCATGTAGTATTTTCTTGTGTCTGATTGTGATTAAGAAGCGATCCATCATCATTATAGAAATGACAATGCTAATGCTTATAATTAACCGTTCATTATGGTCAATTCTTTCCAGATGTCAGCAATGAGCTGCAGTACAAAATCACGAGATGCAAAAAATTTTGTTTCGAATCTGCTTCCCTCTAGCTCTACTTAAATTTACTTTTTCAGATAGCTTGTTCTTGAGCAGTGTGATTGTGAAGAAATAGCTTCCAAACGTATACTTGTACGAGATTTCCAGGTCATAACCTCCACCACTTTCAATGCACTTGATTGTACCTTTTCATAACTTTACGTTTATTGCACCGCTACATTTACAAGTTAGCAACTTTGTTGAAAGTAACGATCGCCTGAAAGAGCATTGATTTTCTTATTGTTTGCTTGAATGCAGTGTCGTATGACACGCTATTGAAATTGACATTTGACCACGGCTAGTGAGTATTTTTAGGGGCCGTTTACACGATCCCGGGTTGGCGCCCAACCCGGGTTAGCTTGCCAACCCGGGTCAACCCGTCTACGAATAAACTGCTGTTAGCGCCTACACGATAGCCGGGTCAACCCGTCTTGCCGGGTTACCCGCTTCAAGACCCGGGTCGACCCGGACTGGCTAGGTGTGAAGGTGTCAATTTTTGTCAATTTTTCCATGTAAACACGGGTTGACTTGACTCGGGCTCGTGTAAAGTATCAGCAGTACGATAGTTTTGGTTAGTTTTCATTTTTTCGCGTCAAGCCTAAGTTGTAGTTTATGTTTTCCGTCTGCTAGAGGCATGGCAAGTTCGATCGCTCACAAAGAAAAGCCTCGTTCACGTCTGTGGTCAAGCGCAAAGGTCGAATACTTGATTGTCCGTCTCGAAGACTACAAATCTGAGATGGATGATAAAAACGGCGACTTCTTTTCTTGCGCTCAACAAGAATTGAAGAGGCCGAAAAAACGACATGCTTACGGCGTCTATTAGAATGACTCGGGTCAACCCGGGTTGAGCAAAGCTGACCCGGATTGGAAAAACATGTCTTAAATAACGCTCAGCCCAGGTTCATGTAAACAAGAAAAAAGAAAGACCACGGGTGGCGAGCAGACCCGGGTTGGAAGTCAACCCGGGCTCGTGTAAACGGCCCCTTAGTGATCCTGTATTAAGCGGCCACCTGCATTATACGGCCAGTTTTTGAATTCCCGAGGGTGGCCGTTATATACAGGTTCTACTGTATTTCACTTAATATCTCGTATATCGTGACCTTAAGAGAGTTCCTTAACCCTGTTTGTTCGTATCCGACTTCTAAACTTTACTCTTGCTGACGCCAGATGATTTTACTCGTTGAGAGGAGACGTTTCGTATCAGGAAGGACTGAGACTGCTGCGAAAAATGTGAAATATTAAGGAAACGCCGACAAATTGTTGAAGGTTTTGGAAAGGGCTGTGACGAAGGTTAGTTACGACTAGTATGACTGGTCTCATTGCCGCGCATCACTTGGTTCTACAGGACAGATTCGATATAAGTAATCACCTTACCGAGTCTTTCAAATATGCAAACAGCTTCCTCGTTTCATTACTGCCACTGTTTTTTAAGATATCATCAAACATTTCAGTATCCAATGGTCCGGGGGCGTAATTGAGGACGCGGATATCTTTCTATAATGGTAAAAAATTAAAAAAAAAAAAAAAACCATGTTTTAATGACGCGAGATATGGTCTCTGACAAAGGTTCATTTTTTTGAGAATCTATGCGACAACTGAATATAAAGGGCCACAGGTTCGAATTCATGGGAACGGGCTTAAAGCTTCCAAGAACTGATATGGAGAAGGAAATTGCATTAGTATTATACGTATTTGTTCCTTACGGATTCTTCTGCTAAAGCTTGATGCAACATATCGCGGGCTGCTTTGCCAGTGCAGTAAAGGGAAAGAGATGCATTAGGTTCGATTGCAGCCTTAGAAGACACATTAACCACATAAAGTTTGGAATTGTGAAACGCGTTCAGAAATCTGGACCTATAAGAAGATAATGACAGTACATTAGTTTTACAGATTTGCGTAATCAAGTGATGACGCGTCATACTTTCAACGAAAGATAACGCACTTAAATCTTCGATGTAGTGCGCAGGAACTCTACGCCTTCGCCAAGTGGTACCGCCTAACTATACCGAGATTTTTTAGTCGGGAGACGTCCATAATTTTTACCTTAACCGCTTCGAATGACCTCCGGACGCACGCTAAAGCTATCCAAACTGTGTCTAGGTTTACAGCGTGCCGTCCAAAAAATCACAATTTTAATCGGCTAGAATTAGCCCGAGTGACTTTGAAATAACTGATATGGATCCACACAAAGACGAAGAGACAGTTAAACGCTAGAGACTACTTCCGCGGGCGGGATCCTATCCACAATTAATCCCATCCGTCCGGACTTTGTGGAGATTTTGCCGACGCGCAAAAAGTTATTTCATCGTTAGTTTCAAGCCTCCTTATCGGGATTCTTAGGTGGTCCCTACAAATTATGGTCTCTTGATCTGAACTGTAAAATCTTGGTGCTATGTAAGCCTAGCACCGGCCTAGTCCAACTCCGTGTCAACCTTTCGCTGGAAAAGAATTGCGTCTGATCACAGTTTTGGTGTTAAAGACTTTTCCGTAATTTAGATATTCTTCGTTTCCAAGACTTTGCAAACTACTCAACGAGACTGCAACTGACGTTCTCGTATGCTTGAATTGTGAATATTGTTAAAATAGTATTGAACCTATTGAACGCTAAAAGTTGAAAAGGTACCAAAAGTAGCAGTTCTGACACTAGTACAAAAAAGATAATATTCCCAGATCTTCAAATACATTTGTACGTCATTCTTTTTGGTAATGCATGTGGCTATACTAGGAAGTGAAAGCTTAACGCCTTTGATTACATCTTAAGAATTCAATGAACTTACATGAGGTAGAATGGTGAGGTCACATTTAGGCCCATATAACAATGAATCTTCTCAACATCTGAATGACTGGATATCATCTTTGTTATGTCGCCTAGTGTTCCTGCATTGTTTACTAACACTGCAGAGGAAAACTTGCTTGGTTCTATCTGGAATGCAGAGGAAATAAACAACCATAGGCTAGCATCCCAACAAGTAGCATTTTTTAGAATGCAAGAACGCACAAGACACTGTCACACAAAACATAACCGACCTGACGGACAAAACACTTCCTCAGATACACGTTTCCAAGCTAACAAATCTCGTCGTTAACAACTACAAAATACTATATGCAAATAATTCACTTAACAAAAACCAACTTTTACTAATGGAAGCACTTTTTATCAAATCTCTAAAACCAGAACTAAACGTAGGACTCAAAGCCAGTAAAGAACTCTCATTATTTGACCTGACATAACACATCACTCATTCACACTCTAATTTCTTCCGCCTACACATTCTTCCTGTATGATGTCACCACGCTTGTGCCTATATATTGACCTAGGTTCAGCTTTTGTAAATTAGTCTGATGATGAATTTGTAATAAATTCGAAATATTACTATTGAACACTGTGTCTGCTTGTTTTTCTCAAATTTTTGAGTTCAAGATGGAACTATTTTTCGGAGTATGTTTTCTACTTTATTTTCTGAAATTATTGGCTGGAAATGGATTATCTTTTAAAATATGTCATTTTGGTAAGTAAATAATTATGCAAACAATAAAAATTTCTTTATGTTGAACACCTTCCTATATTACACACACTTTTTTATGCAAACATCTCTTGATGACTTGTGACACAGAACAACCCCAGCTCAATCAGTAGGTGGGTCCAAGCTGTTCAATTGAACCCCCTTTTTGGTATTGACATATGTATTTTATATGTATAAGATTCACTCCTGCATACAAAACATTTGTATAAGAATCAAAAAATCTTTCAAAGTGCAAAATATCAACTATTCCCTAGTCTAAAATGCTTACTTTAAATGTTTTCAACATCATTCAGTTACAGAATGTTAACTTGACTTACAGCATTGAACAAAGATGTTGTCAGTTGTGGAAGGTTCTGTAGATCACCCAAGTCTCCAACAATGACATGGACTGGAAAGAAATATGCATGCACTTTAAAAAAGGAATTAAAAATTTCACAAATTTGGCTTTGTGCTTAGTTCTCCTTGGTCAAACATTACTGTAACACAATGGTACCAGAAGACAACAGAACAAAAACACAGTGGCACCATAACCTGATGTCACCATAACCCAAAGCCATCAATCTGAGAACACTTTGGCACCACAGCATAATGGCGACATTTGGCACAGGGAAAATAGGGGTTTGGACCGTTCACTTTTCAAATTATGGTCAACTAGATTTGCTGAAATATGATAAGAATAAGTCAAAGTGGAGAACTGCACTCTCCCTTCAAATGGTAGAGCCCTACAACAGTCTGGAAAGGCTTAAAAAGCTTTCTGAAGGGACATTTGAAACAAATTAAATATTGGAAGGCTGTATCTTTGACCAACACGAATCACCAGAACCCCAACTTATTTCATTCTGGCCATGCCGCTGCTCAAATGCTTTGAGGTGATAGCACCACAACATAAGGGGGCCAATAACCATGCACCTATAAACTTTGACCAAGCAATGTTCAAATACAGTAGGTCTGTGGGACTACGACACCTTTAATTTCACCAGTGATTTTGGACACAATATTTTTTGTCTCTTCCAAGCCTTCTTTTGACCGAGCAACCAAAACTAAAGCTGATGCCCTGCCTTCTTCGTTTTCTGAAAGTGCACGAGCCAACGAACACGTTACAGCTCTGCCAAATCCTCTGCTTGCCCCAGTAACAATTGCGACCGTCTTGGCCTTGAACATTATTTATTTCTTTTGAATCGCGGTGAGTTCCCGAGATTGTGCTTAAAGCTTTTAGATTACTCCTCACCTGGTCGCTGTCAATGATTATTCATAACTATTTCAATCATTGAACTGGTGAAATGTTCACCTTCCGCGAGGACAGTGAACATGACGTCACTTTCATCTTCCAACATGGCCGTTCACCTCGTAGGAAGACTTTGCATGACATTTCAAGAGTGTCCATCTTGTCCGTAAGTTATCTTTTTCCGTTTTCTTATACTCAGTTCTAATGCACAGTAATTGGGAATAAGTGTAATCATCAATACTTCATGATATGCATTGCACTGTCTGTGCTCTAAAAATGTGTGGATAGAAAATGTTCAGCTCATTGCAAAAGTCTTGGTTGTTTTTCCAAAACAAAAGATTTACGTCGATGAAGAGATGAATTTACCCAACTTTTATCCACAGTGATTGAACTCAATTGGTTTTATCTAACGTAACTCGTCATAAACTGGTAGTTGTTATTTTTATTTCACTCTAAATGTTTGTTATGAGCTTAGTCATGTTTAATTACATTACTGCTAAATTTTGCCAGTCAGTGGACTTATAATCACAATAAAAATGATAATTGTAGTAATGATAGTGATAATAGTAATAAGCAATAGTAGCAATAATGGTGAAATAATGATGAAATAATGATATGATAATAGTGATATCAAAAACAATAACAGTAAAAATAATAGCAATAATTCCTGCAGTCTTAGTCAAAGTGTGGTTGAGTCATATTTCTTGGTAACAACAAATATGACGGCATATCTCTTTTGAATTTTCCATGAAGGGTTGCAGCAAGATAAACTTAACCCCATGGCAAGTTCCAATGTTTCAGAAACTTAGTGACCAATACTCAACTGTGACAGAATTATTTTATTTCTCAAATATCCATAAGCCTTCTGACAAGTCCTTATGTTTGAAATGTTGAAATTTTCCAGGAGAAATTTCAATTAATGCAGGGTTTGTTTAAGGATTTTCTAGCTGGGAGGGGATCATTCCAAGGGATTTCAAGACAATGATGTATCACCCAATAACATCCCAAAAATCTTCCCTCTAAATAACTCATTGGGAACTGTATCACTGCTAATTTTCTATTCAAACCCCAAAGTTTTCATGAAAAATTCACTGGGTGTATGTTTTTGGGTTAATCTGAGGATATAGGCCAGAATTGAAAACTGCTTGTTTAATTAGAGACCAAAACATGCTACTCATCACTAAATATTGCTCATTTGTCATATTATGTCAACATGTTATATTTTCTCTTACCACTTACCACTGCCATGTAAGTTATCTTTACTACAAAACAAGGCAAAGTGTATCTCCTTTGTCCAGGTAATTTTGGCTCTGGTTGTGTGATCTTTTCAACTATTAATGTTGTTTATAAGAAGTTTGTGTATAAGGAAATGCTGAGGGCATGGAGCAAATTGTTAACAATTGCTCTGTGGTGAGGGGAAATCATGATGCCATCCTCCACCATACCCATCAAACTACAGAAGTTACAATAATTGATATGACAGGAACATGCAGGGATCAGCAGGTGAAAGCTGGGTAGAATTAGATTGCTGTAGGTTTAAATCTGCTGAAGCACAGCTTCCATAAACATAGCATTAATGTACATCTGCACCTTATCATGAACATTGGTAATTAAATTGCCTGCAGGTGGTGATTCAAGGAAAATTGATCCCCAAAGCTACATACCAAGATTTACAATGCTTGTAATGCTTTTTTCAACTTTGCTAATTCATGTTTTGTCCAGGAGGCGTGGCAAGGGTGGAGATTGAGGCCATGCCCCCAAAATTCAGTGTGCTACCCAAAGATTGGTGTTCCTCCCCAAATCCCCAGAAAGAACCTCAATGTGAACCCATTTCTACTCAAATGATGGCTGCCCAAAAATAATGATGATTCCACTATCGGCGTCATTCATCGCTAACGAACTCCCAGACCACCCACAATGGCGTTGCCCTTGGACCTTGCACAGGCTTCCATCATACTGCAAGTTTCCTACAAGGAACTTTCTAGCCAGAAGTCTGACAGAAGAAGTAATCTTTTGAGGAAGTCGAATTCCCTCTTGTAACCGAACACGACTTAGCTTATAATGTTTCCTCGCTTATAATGTTTCATTACTGCGATCTATTTAAATATTCTTTCATAAATTCTATCCACCGTAAGTAGCCGTCGAGATCCCTTCCCCGCGTGAGATATTAAAAGAATGTTTACCTCCAATTGATATTAGAAAAGGGAGGCTAATTTAGTTGCGACCATTGCAAAAAAAGCCTTAAGCCGTATGCGATACGCTATGCTGTAGAAGATTCCTACCGGAATTTCCACCTCGCCCGAACCCTCCACCCACCAGACGTGTTAGTATAGGAGGAGCTATTACCGGAACAAGTGATTGCCTTTCTCCGGTCTCTGAAGATGCCTGGCATTCGTCGCATCAAAACAACACAAGTGGCGATTTATTAAGCATCGCCGAGAGCCTCCTCCAAATTATATCAATTAAACAACCAGTTGGCCGTACGTATACGTTGAAAACATTCTTGAAGACATGACCGGTCGAAGACAGACTTTCTTTACCTTCTTGGTGACTTTCTCTCTACTATGTGTATCGCTGACAGCCTTTGAAACACGGATAGATTTCGGAAACGATGGTTCTCATAACGACGAACTTGCCATAACGAAGGCCCTTGGTATAGGGAATTCACGACGGAAAAACCCAAGTCGCAAAGAGTTTTTAGTGAGGAAATTCTCCGCTCCAAAGTTTATGATGAACTTGTTCAATGAGCTCAACAGTGAAGTCGTCGAAACGGATGACCCTCGACTGAACTTAACTGACGGTAGCTACGTCAGTGAACGAAAATATCTCAAGGAAGCAAAAGTGGATACAGTTGTGAGCTTTTTTAACTATGGTAAGTTGTGTAGTACTTGTCAAAACTAGAGTGCATGGTGTTGAGTGATTAATTTTCGTTGTGTTTTTATACGCTTGGAAAAAATGGTAAGCGACTGAACCTGGTGTAACCCATTCTGTCGTTTGGAGTTCATTATTTCATCAGCGCGAATCACGTCTAATAGATGAAAGATTTCCCCCCATAAACAGCTCCTCCATCCTTCATAATTTGTCAGTTTTCACATTACACTTCTTCATTATTTTGTGAGAAACTATATCAGTTTTCACGTGTAGCGAGTATTCGTTTACTTTGGTTTGCGTTCACCTCATTTCATTCCCGAACAATCCGGTTTCTCTCTTTTCGACTTCATCTGTTTGATATGTAAACTTTCAGTTTCTGGTACTCTAAAGGCCGCACTCGCGATTTCATTTGCCCTATTCGACAGTGCAACCTTTTTCTTCGTCACTCACATTTTAATCCCACCGTCACTTCAGTGAAGAATCTTGGACGTGGATACAATCTCAGGATGTGAGCTCTCAAAAACGTTAACGACCTCGACATAATATCCTGTTATTCGCGCGATTATTTTGGATTAAATAATACGCTGTTTTGTCCCTGTGAAAGAAAGAAGCAAACATTGATGCTTTGGTCTGACACGGGGCACTAAGTCCCACTTGTAATTGAAGAGGTGAAGGAATGCCATACGTCTGTTTTATGCATAGCGCGTTACAAAGAATGAGGTCCTCGCGGAATGCGACGTGAGTTTGATTGAAAATAAGTCACTCGTCATTAAAAAGAAAAAGGTGTCAAAAATGCTGCCAACTGGCTGAAAAGCTGTGCAATAGTTTGACCCGCTTGGATTAAAAGGTGAGGTCATGGTAAAGGATAGATTTGAAACATAGAAAATGTTAGGTAGAGTAGAACATTCACGCTAGCTCAAACTTCGGTCAAACGGTTTGGATATTTCGCCTAACGTTGCTGGAAACGGATTGAACATTTCTTTCCACGTTGCTCGACGATATCAAGTGAACTATTGGACAGGGATTTTAACGTAATCCAAAGTCGACGATAGGAACAAAAATGTTTAATGGACGTTGAACATATCTTTGAACGCGTTCAAACTTTGTTCAACAACATTCAGCTTCGCTCTCCATCAATCAACGGCGTTCAGTACGGGTAGTCAACATGTTGAATTCATCAATGTTGAACAGATTGTTTTAAACTTTTCGCTCAAGAAAATGAATTCCAATCAAACGTGCTGTTGACAATGTTGCTTTATTTTTTGTTGTTGTTTTTCTACATTTTCGTCTCTTTAATGGTCGGAACATCAGGTGAACATTAGGTGAATTAAATTAGGTGAACAACAATTGAGATGAACATTCCGATGTTGCTTTTAAAGTTTCGTTTTCAAGAGGTGGTGAAGTATTCTTTGAGTTACGAATTCAGTGATCTTGAATTCCATCCAGGCTATGTTATTAACACCGCATTGTTGGCAGTTATACTGTTTACCTATCAAAAAGGATTAGTATTTTCGGGCAATAAACTATCGTTCAAAGCCGATGACTGCCATATACAAACAGTTAGACAAAGAAACAAACGGCTCAAGGTCATAATTGACCTGATATCCAACCAGTCCAACATTGTTTGAAATTACGCCAAAAAAATTTATAGAAGATTTCGTAATTAATGGCAGAAACTGACTTGTTGGACAAGAAACTTCATCAGAACAAGCCCCGATCGTGTCGATGAGCAATATTATCACGCTGAAGAGTCTTCTCTGTAGTAGTCTTTCGACTACCTCCGATATAATGAACTGACTAAATGCGTAATCTTTTTTAAAAAAGGAAAACTAATCCGAAAACTATGCGGAAAGAGATTGTTTACAATAATGACAGTATTTTAAAAAACTACATGTAGGATGATTACAGCCTGTTTTTAAAATTGCCGAAAGAGCTTGACTTTTCTATGTTTACAGAGATATAGTTCAAGACAACTGTTCTGTTATATTCAACATTGAGTTTCAGAAAGTCCGCACTGGATCAAGAAATATAACTTTAATTGATAACTGTTCGTATTGCAGTTAAGTATACCACTGATTTGCAAATTCTGAACATCAAACAGTCTTTTGTTTGTGCTCGAAGACTACTACACCGAAAGATTTCTGCGCAAATTACGCAATATGTAGAATTCGTCTATAAAAGTGATTTCCGAATTGGGTGTTAAATGCATGGGCTTTTTGTGCGATATTAGTTGAACTAAAAATTGTCGTGGAGTTTTGTTCCATGTCAGATCATCTTGAACCGTATGGGAGTTTGGATTTGTAAAGCGATGTGCTCGGGTGAACAGTGAGATTGTGAATGAAGGCTGGTACAGTCGTGCTTTGTGATGTAAGTTCTGCTTTCATTAGTGGAAATTACGGTGCGTGAGAAAGTTCTTGGATAGAGTTTCTGAGATGTTAAATTTAGTCAGTCGAATCTTGGAAAGAATCAGGGTATTTCAGACTTAGAAAGGACATACTAAGCTCGATAGCTGCTAACTTTTTCTGAACTACTTTGCGTTTAAGATTGACTTGTACGCTTTACCAGTTCTACTGTGAGCTAATGCTAATCTAGAGGGGTTTTTATGTGAAATAACCAATAGAAGTCCTTCATTCATAAAAACCGGTAGCACGCCGAAGCACAGCTCAATTCGCTGGGATAATACATAACGCGGAAATAGAAGTGATGTTCAAACTGGTGCTAACTTCGAGAAACAGTGTACCGTACATTATTATCACTTCCCTGATATCACGTTACGTACAGCG
Source organism: Heliopora coerulea (assembly GCA_030142905.1). NCBI lineage: Eukaryota > Metazoa > Cnidaria > Anthozoa > Scleralcyonacea > Helioporidae > Heliopora > Heliopora coerulea. The sequence goes on from JASJOG010000089.1 coordinate 285,842, forward strand.
GCCATTTAAAATAATGACACCATGGCTAAAACACGTTTAAAATGATTGCTATCTCGCATATCCCTGCCTAACAGGATGTAAATATTACTGTTGTATTGGTTAAAAAAGTTACGACGAAAGCAGGATAAAGTGGATTAAAGAGGAAATGATTCTAGGCAAACTCAATCACTATGGAATGAAAATGAAACGCTCGATTGAAGTCATTCAGGGTGCGGGGAAAATTTCCCACAATGATCCACTGGACCGCACTCTGTTAACCTTACATCAGTTTAAAGACAAAGACTTCGAAGCAGTTTTTTTACGTGAAAACATTAACTGGAGATAAATGTCTTTATGGCAGACGTTATGGTTAGTCCTCGACTGGGCTGTTAGAGTGAACAAAAGCCTAAGGTCACTCGGTTTAGATCTTAAAAATCACCACAGTTTCCCCCTGCTGATTTGACCAGTCTCTGTTCAGCCAGCCTCTGTTCTGATTGGTTCTGAAATGCTAACTTCAGTTTTTCTATGCCAGTTAATCGACTGCATTCCTCTGTCCTTTGAAAGCTTCGAAATAAGCAACGCGATTCTGTTGGTAACAAGCCAGAATATAAACCGTTTGTTTAAGGGGCACACTCAAATCCACCTATGATCTTGTCCTTGCACAAATCAGGACAGTGAGACGTTGCCGTTGGTTATGGTGACCTCAGAACCGGAGCGAACTGACGTGACGGCCGGAGTCATGCCCTGTGATTTATCATTCGACGAGTTAGAGTGCACCAATTTTATGGTGAAGTTAACAGACCTCACAAAGCAAGGGGTTCAGAAACGACAAGGTTGACTACAGTGCTTGCGTTACGAACCACAAATACTCTGTCAAAGGAAAAAAGAAAAAATTGTTATTCGTAAAAGTAACGTGGCACAGGGACGGTGGAGCCGGGGGGTGGGGTGAGCTGTAGCCTCCCCCCCACTTTTTCCAAATGTAATGTTGAAACAACTACGCTTTAAAACACTTGTTGTGAAGTTTCCCAGAGAAGCACACAAAATGCTGTATTTTTATCTGCGCAAAAGTGTAGTGTTTGACTAGGGATAGGACTTGTTGTAGGAAGACTAAGATTCCTTGCTTCAACGGTTTATTCTCATTGGTGTTCAGAATATGTTTATGTTTGAAGGTTAGGTATCGATACTGCGTGATTGATGGAGTGGTATGTTAGCATGGACTTTTAAGGATGAGGTTGTTTCAGCTTGGAAGATCTACCGAAAAGTCTGAGAGCTTACCGAAAAGTCTGAGAGTTAGGTGTGGTTTTTGACTGCTTATGTAGTCTGCGATGTGTCTTCTGGACAGCATGTCTCTTGCTTACATTTTGCCATTGTTTGTTTATTTTTATGTACTTGGGATGTTTGGACTCTTAAATGTGCAAATAGGATGTTGATTCACCTTGTTGTCGAGTAATATTATACTTAGTATTTTCCAATTGCCTATTCCAAATACAACGTCGCTAAGTTTCGCTCCCTTGAAGAATCTTTGATATTTACAAGAGGTTGAAACCAAAGCTTGACAGCTCATCCTATTGCCTGCTGTGAGGATCCTTGAGGTTTGTTTAATCAAAATGTTGTTTTTTACGTTATTTCCCAAGTTGCAGCCCCCCACACATTGTACTGTTTTTTTCCCACGTCCGTCTTTCTGTCAGTTAGAGTACAACCATCTTTGAACTCACGTGTTCGCATAGGTTGATGATCATCAGTATAAACTCAGAACAGCCTTTTCGCTTTCACGACGATCGAGCGGGCAACTCTCCGATGACCAAAGTGATCCTCAAATCCTTGTGCCATAAGAAATCAAGTAGTTCGCCGAACTTATTGCATACGTGTACTATATGTAACTTTCACAAGACCGGTGAGACGCTATGTCTGTTGAACGTCCAGGTTGGACATGAAGCGGAGGTCACAAATGCCAACAATTCGTAAATTCCTAACGGCCGCTGTCCACTGAGACAGTTGTAACCTATATTATGCACGGATTGACAGAACCAGAAAAATATTCTTTTTGTTGTGGCTAACTGAAAGAAAATCGTTTACAGTGGTTTGAGTCGTGGCTCCCTGAAAAAAAGGTCATTTTCAGTGGTTTGTGTTCTGGCGTGTTTCTACCGTTTGGGACAAAGGACTTTTTGTTGTCCTACCTTCAAATGTCTATCCCATCCACTATTGTTATCTAATTAACGTGCAACGTGTTGGTATAAGCAAGATGAGCTTACAAGTATGAGAAATTTTCTTGGCATTTTGAGTAAAGGTGGATAATCCCTAAGTTCGTGTTGATAATACAAGCCAGGTCAGACACAATTGGTTCATCCCGTTGTTTACGAAGACTTTTCAGCATGTGATGCATTATGTTACACGGTTATCTGGAGTTGCAGATCATCTGATACTGGACAGCTGGACTTAAATTTATCAAGTGCATCTACTTCAGAACAGCTACCGGAAGAAATTCTCTTCATTGTGTCTGATGAAACAATCACGACGTGCTTTGTTTAATTGAATTCCTTCCCGTTCACCTGGTAATTTAAACAAAGCTTTTTATTTCGATGATACATGTATTAAGTTCCTACAAAAGGGCGGAAATGTATACAGAAATTGCGAAATGAAATAGGCCTATTATTTTCCTATAACAAAAAGCAGTTTTTGACGTCTTGTCGTAATTTTTGAAATTTTAAAGCTGATGAAATGCCTGGATTGGTTTTGGGGAATATTGTAATTGCACTGGACTCAAAGCGTTTCGAGAATTAGTGATAACATGCTTGTAAATATTCCGATTGTTAAATCTAATACAAAGTAAGCCATATATCTTTTTACAATTGCCTAGAAGTCTCACAATCGTAGTCTATTCATAGTGTTATAATATTTATTTCAAGTCCTTTGTATTTCTATGTATTTTTGTCTTATAATCTGACAAAGATACATGTACATAGAAGACAAAAATACATAGAAGTAAATACAAATGACTTGAAATAAATCTATTACTCCATTCAAAGTTTCAAAGAACACGTTGTAATATTATTAGACTATTTAATATTATAGATTGCAACAGCCCTACTTACAGCTAACAATAGTTATCAATGAGGTGAAGCTATATTGTGTGCAAGAGAAATTGAAATGCATTTGTGCAATTTTAATTGGCTGTAACAGTGGACGTTCTTTTTCTCGATATTTTGACTTCGGTTACGGAATTCTAAATGCCAGCAGAAGTTAAACTGGACGATTTTCTTACTTTTAGTTTGGCTGAACCACAAGGATAAAGTATTTCACAAATGATTTTTGTGGTCTAATATATATTTTAGATATGTATAATTGGCAAAAATCCTTTTTTAAATTAGAATCCAATTAAACAAAATGTCATTACTCCGGAATTTGCGCCCCCAAGGCTTAAACTGTTAAATCCTTTCTGCTTCAACCAACACGTACGATACTGGCTTCGAGATCCGCATTGTCTGAAAGATGGGAAAATGTTCTATATATGTCGAACTAAAACGGCAAACAACGTATTTATTTTTCTGCTCTGAACTGGGCTGTGTTGAAAGCCTTGATTTGGTTGTTTTAAGGACTATGTTTCTTGTGAAAAGAACAAGATTTTAATTGGATTCTATTTCATAAAGGACTTTTGCCAAAGCAATTCTGAAGTTCAAGGTGTAAAGGTTATCCAAGAGCTTCGTTAGTTTTTTTGGAATAGTTTTTCGTCAAAATAAATTGGTTAGCCTTTCATTAGTAGGCTTTTGAGACTAGTTTATATTGCGAGCTGTACTTGTGGTGAAAGTGAGGATTGGATGGATTATTTCTGAACGTAAGTTGCGCGAATTGTACCCTGAAAACAAGCCCTAAGCGAATCTGTTTACTGTGTACTGATTGCATTTTACTGTGATTAATTTTTTTTGAGATAATTCATTTGAACTGTTAACGAGTAACGGCTTCGTGTGAAACTGTCCAAGTAGTGAAAAATATAAAAGAAAATTATTTGCACATCAGAGCCAGATCTGATATCCCTGTATCATTACTGCTTTTCACAACTCTCAAAGTTGGTATTTTAAATTTTTTCCAGAACTCTTAAGAAGTTTAAATTGTACACTGTTGAATCCCTTTTGCCCCGTAGGTAATTACTCGTATTTTAGTATCGTGGAAGACACAGACGTCTGTAGACAATCTTCAGCCTGGTGCCTTTACACCTTTACGGTGTATAAAACTCCATACAATGCGGCTCTACGCTCAGGCACCTTTGTTGATGGCTTTCTGTACTGTGTCAAGAATTCGTATTTTAGTTACTTACTAATGCGTATTTTTCAATACGCATTAGTAATTTCTTGGGACAACAAAACGGAAAACCGTGACCTTCTCGTATGACGAAAGATGTTAAAATGGCAGTCAGGATTCGTGTTAAAACTATACTTAACTAAAATTGTTTGACTCTGACTAAAATATTTTAAAACAATTTAATTTGAATTTTAATTTTGATATTATGCTAATTTATTATCTTGTACATGTATAAATGGTTACTGGATGAACCTTCAAACTATTGCACTGATAAAGACCGGAGTTTTCTGTTCGAAACGTCTTGTTTTGTAATATTTTAGTCTGAGTCAAAAAAATTTAGTAAAATATATTTTCAACCTTGTCGTGTTTTTGTATCCGATACATAGATTCCCGTAAGTTTTGCTCGTCCAATATTAAAGGCTGAGAAGACGTTGGTTGTCAAACGTTCTTCGCCAATTAGCCTATGAAAGGGCTCGTTTTAGAATTCATTTAATAAAAGTAGAACTTACGTTATCAGATCTAAAACTCTCGATTGTTTCCTCGTTTTTCATTTCCGATGAAGCACTCCTACGCCTCAGTTTTTGAATATAATATACACATACATAGACATTTGTAAACATAAGTACTGCGAAACAATAAAACAAAACCGATCTTTCCAACATGCGACACTCGTATCGAAACAAGTACTCGGAAAAGAATAACCGAGAGTTGCTTCCTGACCACAAATGTTGTTTAGTCGTAGTTTATGTATGCGATTTTCTTGCTCCCGTTGAAATATGAGATTTCGCTCGTGCCTTTGTTTTATTACGAAGACGATGTATAAGAAGCTTGTTGCGGCTTTTTCCAAATGAGATATCTCTGTCCAGTCTTTGTCCACACGTCTTTTGGTTTCTTTTGTGATTCTGCTCTCTTTGTCAAAAAAAAACAAACACTATTTTTGACTAGCACGACTCTGCATAATCATATCCGGCAACAAAGAAGTTGACAAAGGTGTTTCAAGGGCAAAGTAAAAGGATAATGAAACCTCTAATGTGGTTTTCGTGTCATGAGGTTACAGTCTAAAAATACAGCATGCAAGTCCCATACTAGTTCCTCCTCAAGTATATGAAGCTGTGTTTTCATTTCTCACATTCTGGCAATACCTTTTTCACTCAGCACCTATGTGGGAGGAATACAAGGACAGGAATAGCAAGACAAAGCCAACATATCTGAGGTCCCCCACAAACTCAGCTTAAGTATCAGACAAGGGTAGAAAACAAAGCTTGTATGTCGTGGTTAGTCAACGTGTTAAATAAGCCACGGTGCTTCTTCCCAGTTCTGCGATAATTCTTCATACTTCTCGCTCTTCTTCTCTTACCTAAACTTGTAAATTTTGTCCCACTAATCAAGCCTGTACTTTTACGCAAAATTTTTTGGTGAAGAATGTTGATAACTTACCTTGCGGGGGTAGTGAACGAACGGTTCCTCCCAGTTATCGGTAAATCGGTTGGCAAAACGAACAGTCAGTAGGGAAACCTTAACTTTTTGGGAAAATGTGGTTAAAATTATTCTATTGGTTGCTATACAGACTACGTTGGTCGCTGAAAGAGGCTGCTGAAGCCTGCGAAACTCCTCCCCCTAACCTTTTCCACTTAAAGCTGTCGCGGTTCGCCTCCGGTCGTCACTTACGTTCATTACCAATGGTTTCAATACGAGTATCTCGGCTCGATACTCGAATACTTCAATGCCAACTAACCACGAGTCACAGCCTAATGTCGTTGCTGGTTATGTATTCTAATACTTTTCCTTTCTTGTGTAAGTCGCGGCTGAGTTACGGCAGTCGGTAAGACAAAAGAAAAGTTTCCACTTATCGTGCACTTGAACTAATGGCGCGATCCCCTTCGTAGGTTTTCCTTTCTCCAGGTTCGTTGTAGGGGGTCGTAGATTCGTCTCTCAACTCTCCAAGTGCGTCAGAAAGTTCAGCAGTCGGTTTTTGTTGAAAACAAGTAGTTGAAGGTTGTGGGTATGAGTAATACCTTTTGAACCTCAACCGTAGTCACGCGATTGCTCACGCATGGGTCCCTCGCGTGTGTTTTGAAGGTTTTTTTGGTGCCGACGCGTGGGTCTTTTGGATTGGGAGTGGTTAGTGCTCAATTCCGTCTGAAGGACCGCATCCTTGAAGTTCTTGTGGGGGAGCTGTTTGTCTTGTGATTGTAACCATAGATTTTATCAATGGCATGCGGAAGGATAGTTGGATGCAATCCGGACGGTGAAGCGTACCCAGCGGATTTTATTCTCAACCGGAATAGCGCCACCAGCCGGAGTTAAATACCCAAGTTGTGAAGCGTACATCATTGGAGAGGCATACCAAGCTGATGAACGGTAACTAAAGTAGTCCATGTGACGTGGCTTCTTAACTATCAGCTTCCTTTCAAGATTGCTGTCAAGCAAAGTTAAACCGAGTCTGCATGGGTACGAAACTGAAGTTTTGAAGGAAACACAAGAATAAGCTCGCATTTGGCGGGATAACACGACTACGCCATCTCTTGACTGGCCGAAAAACTGCCGCTTAACCTTTCCTTACCGAGACATCTCCCTTGACGATTACAATCTTCTGGCGTTAGCCAGAGTAAAATTAAAAAGTCGGGAACGGCCCGGAAAGGCTTTTAGACACATGACGTGACAGAGACATATAGTTATCGTCGATGCAGGATTGCAACCTGCACAGAGCCCACGTTATGTTCAAACGTTGCCTCCAAACCTTTGGAACGAGGTTGCTTTCGTCTTACTTGGGAATTTTAGAATACTGCCGCGTGGACGGTCGTAAATAAAACGCTTTGATTTTTTTTAGCTGTGAAGCAAGCCACACGTGCTGAACAAAGTGTGTTCTTTTTCTTTCTGAAAAATACTCAGAAATTTCAAGTCGGTCGATTAACGTTTTCGTTAAATATAACCCAAAGTTCTCTCTGTCTTGTGAGCCGGCGTCTTCGTGTACAAATAGAAATGGCTTTCGTTAGGTTTTTGTGTAGAGCTGGAAGTGAATTTGTTTTGTTATGGAAAAGAGATTTTAAGTAAGGCTGAGTCGTTCTCGACGTCTCCTTCAAGTTTTTAAAACTCTCTTACCTGCGACCAGTGGAACAACAGACAAAAGAAAGATTGGCTATGGAGCTGCACAGTTATAGTAATATTTGTTTTCCTACGGAAACTACTGGATAAATAACAAGACGGAGACATTGTTTTTGAGGGCAAATTGACCCTCAAAGTTGGTGCTTTCAAACATCGATGATCTTTCATCCCTACACTTCCCTCGTTGTTATACTTCATTCCACGTTCCGTTCCCTACAACTTCTAACAGTCTTTTCAACAATTGTTTTTTCAGTTCATGACGAAGCCTGGGAACGTTCAGAACGGGATATGAAACTCAAGTTTAACGCAAAGTTCAGTTCTGAAACAGAACATGTCATGGGTGGCGAGTTTAAGCTCTACAAAAGACTGCCCAGAAATAGGTCCCTGGCGGACAGCCTTTGTACGATAAGTGTCTACACAATCCAGCCCGCGGGAAAAGAACCAGTTCTTCTCGACATCCGTCACATTCGCGTGTGGGAACATGGTTGGAAAACCTTCAACGTAACAGATGCCGTTAGGCGATGGATTCAGTTCCCGCAGACCAATCACGGGCTTCAGTTGGTCGTGCGTAACTCTTCTGGAGAGGAAGTCGATCCTCACGGCTTTGGATTGGTTGGAAAGCATGGTAACCAGGAGAAACGGCCATATTTGGTGGGCTTCGTGAACACCACGCGCGCATTCCCCACCTTTAAGCAAGAGGTGGTTTCATCGCTAGATCGCAGAACGAAACGACATGCCGACTGGGGGGCACGAGGAAGAGCTTGCCATTTACAAAAATTTTATGTGAATTTTAGGAGGATTGGTTTGGACAACACCATCATCGCCCCAAAAGGATACTATGCGCATTATTGCCAAGGGGCATGTGTGTACCCATTGGAGCAAGACTCGAATGCCACGAACCATGCCGTGTTACAGACACTTGCCCATCTGGTCAATCCAGACGAATTACCAAATCCTTGCTGCGCCCCCGCCACTTTAAAGCCGCTAACGGTTCTGTTTTTTGACGACAATAACAACGTGGTGTTGAAAAGGCATGCAGAAATGATTGTTACCTCTTGTGCCTGTCAATAAGCTCCTTGAAGCACGCGGGGAAATTTTTTTAAAGACAAGGTTGGCGGAAAACTTTCCTGCAATACACAACACAGCTGACTAACAAAGCTGTTGAAGAATAAAAGAGCTTCGTATATGCGTGCAGAAGAAAATATTTAAAAATGAGACTATGTTTTCTGAGATTACTCTTGTTATAATTTACATTTCGCAAACAGTTCCCATTTATGATCGTTCATTCGAATACTAATAGCTTTTCATAGTTTGGAAGTCTTTTTCACTGAAATTCAAATTACGTTGCCATTATTACTCCTGGAGCAAACATTCCTGCATAAATCTGGTTTAAAGACGTTCTAGTATGACCAATGCGACTTAAGTACAGTATTGCTAAAACATCAGCTTAGTAACATTGTTACCGAAACTAACGACCTTTAACAATTTCTCCTAGCCTGCGATCCATACCAGAAGATATTACTACGATGCAAATCAAAACAGATTCCTAAAAAAAAATCTTGTGAACTCAAAATTCGAGCTAAAGCAAGACAAAATTGAGACTATGATATTTCGACTTTGTTGCAAAGCCATTCTATCTGATGATGACTTTGCAATAAAGTCGAAATATTACAGTCTCAATCTTGTCTTGCTCTAACTCGACGTTTGAGTTCACAAAGTGTTATTTTTCGGAATCTGTTTTGTCTTATATTTCTTGAAGTTGTCAGTTGGTTGTGGTTACTATGATACTTAGTGTAAATATTATTTTAGATATATTCACTATTCGTGTGGCTGCTTGAACGATCATCGTTTTGTCCGACATTGTGTTCTTGTAAAATAGTCGTATACCACAAGATGATATCTTTTAAAACAAGACAAGTGATTTTATTATACAATTTTGTGAATCCTTGATTGTGATTGGTCAAAAACATTGTGAGAAAACTTGATATCTGCATTTAGCCGCTGAATCTGAGCCAACGATGCCATTATCTGCTGGTATTATCTGTAGAAAAAATTAGCATCGTGCGATTTTTATGTCGGAAAGCTTGTATCTTTTATTTTATTACCGGGAAATGTATGACAAAACTATTGAATTCGTCTTTTTTGATATCAAGAATTATCAAGGTCTCATTTTGTATTATCTGTCGTCATCTATGGACTATTGACATATATAGTTAATATATAACGACTACAACTATTGCTACTTCGGCAGATAATACAAAATGAGACCTTGATAATTCATATCAAAAGCCTCATCCAATAATTGTTTAATATATATAAAAGAGGTATAAGCAGTTATCGTTGGATGAGGTCAAACTCTCTTTATACCCTTCATTTTCGAATGTATTACTCCAGTATAAGATAAAATCTTTACTTGCCAGCTTGATGGCTCAATGTTTCGGCGAGGAATTTTTTTTTATCTTGCTTTATTTACAAAAATCCTAATAAAAGTATTTATTATTAAAGTTTTCTAGAAAAAGATATGTTATGCGATATTGAGTTGATTTCGTCAGGTCGTCTATGGATTATTGACATATATAGTTAATATATAACGACTACAACTATTGCTACTTCTTAGTAAAAGGACTAGAGGGGAAACTTGTCTCCACCTTCAAACCTTCTCATGATTGTCGAACCTTTGCTCAGAGTTTTGACTTCTACCAGAAGAATGACCGAATATCGAGTTGGTATTTTCTTTTGTTGCGCTGAAAATATTACCAAACGGTGCTATAGCTGACTCACTATTTTTTGTTACTCAGTTTCATTGTTTTTGAAATATCAATCCCCCAGCTCCTGTGCATGCAAACTAGTGCTACTATTTTGCTTACTTTTAGTCCTGTGTATTTTGCTAGTTTCTTTACACCATACGTACGTGTTAACCCTTTGAGTACCGTAATTAGATTTGCAAGTCAGCTAAACACTTTATCGAGAAATGGACTTCAAAGACCTTTGGGTAGAAAAAGGGTTAAGACTGATCAACACGGGACGATTGTTGTATACCATTGTTTGCCACGATTCAGTCATTAGAGTCTTCATGGTATATTACAACATTTGCGATCGAATCATTGAATCGTGTGCTGGAATTTTGGTCTTAAGGCGTCATCACATGCGCCTGGGCGACAAATCATACGACCATCATATCGTGTAGATGAACGTGTGCCAAGTTAAACCAAGTGTATCGAGATTTCATGCGTGGTCACTGCTCATGTGCTGTAGGTTATCCAAAGTGGATAATACGAGATAGTAAGGAGCAAGGAAAGGAAATCCATTCTGAAGTTTGTAGTTGAAGGAACCTAAAAGACCCACAAAGCAGTTCACCGTTTTGCTCAGTTTTGGTGCGACTCGAAAGTTGTAACAACGAAGCTCTTTAAAGATATTTGAAGTTCATTCCAGCCCTTAATTTTGCTCGCGAAACATTTTGGTAATCATGGACTTCTACGAACGGTCAAACTGCGTCAAGAGAGATAATCACGCGATCTTACCTCGTTGGAAATACGTCCCCGAATTAGTTCATTCAAACGCTATTTTATGATGTTTTCTTGGAGCGTGGACGGAAAAGTATTCCTGCGTTATCACACATTTTCTCTTGTATTGAATTTCGCAAAGTTCTGTATTTATCTTCTCAAACTCATTAATAATTCACGAAGAAAAAACAAAAGAAATACATAATTAATCAGTATTTAGAAATCGGAGGAAGATTACAGCTGAATTTTTCCAACTTTCGGCTGGATTTTCGCCTAAAATACTGGTTCGTTTGAGAAGTAATTTCAAACACTTGTTTAGTGTTCTTCCTCCGATTTCTAGATACCTCGAAACTCGTTAAAAAAACTCGGCCTCGCCTCGCTTTTCAACTCGTTTCTTGGTATCTAGAAATCGGAGGAAGAACACCAACTCGTACTTGAAATATTACATGAAATATAATCACAAGGTTGATAAACATAACTTCACAATTTTTCTGCTATATATGTCAAACCGCGAAGCTCTTTACTCGTGAACGTACGCTAGTATAAGGTACATGTATAACTGGTACTCAGAAACAAGGCAAACGTGAAATAAATTTGGCAAGCTTTCGTCCTTATATTGCCGGAAAATTTGGTGGGAAACTGCTGTGCATCGCATTTTCACCTTGCTTCTCTGAGTTTAAAATAAGCCAACTTGAAGTTTTACATACAATGTAAGATAAGGGATAAAGCGTACTTAAAGTGAAGCACACAAAACAGTAGATCCAACGCTGCGGCCACTATTTAGCTGTTCAGTAACATGATGATAGGACATCAAGTCATTCTTTGAAGTACTATCAAAGTCTCGTGCACACGACTAAGTTTCAATTAACAAGTTTTTCCTAGATACATTTAATTTGCTCGTGTGTACGATGCGACTTGATAAGTCTTTCCTTGAAATGTCACTTTTTTAAAAATCTGGGATGACTAGCTTTTAAGCAAGGTTCCTTATCAAGAAAAATTGTCAAGGAAAACTTTACCGTGAAAACGGGGCTTAAATGGGAAGCTATATCTCAAAAACTTAACACTAACTGATTCTGAATTCATGAAGTAGTCCAGCCTCGGCATGTGATACAATGCCACTCATCCCACCATACTTAACTTTAAGAATGGTTAACCAAGCGTTACCAAGCGCTATGATCAATAACTCTGTTACCTAATCAACGTGTTTCGCCTCAAAAGACAGCGTGCTCTCTGTTTCTGCAACGTGCCGAAATAGTTTTAGTTGATTCACCGTTGCTCGGATAGCTGCTATATTTTGTTAGTCTGAGTTAGACTTATGTAGCACTCGTCAATCTTTCGTTCTGTTTACGACTGTCGCGTAGTAATTCTCTGAAGGTTTGGCTCTTCGGAACTAATTCTAAAAAAGTGAAGGTAAAGAGGACGTTTTATTGGCAGATATTTCCGCAGAATGGTGCTTCGTCGTGCAAACCGATTTGAAAAAAATTAATTTTTTCACATGCAATTAACGAAAACCGGTTGAAGCGAAAAACAATCACAAATCATACGAAATAGTTGTCTTGATCAGTGTCTTGGCCGAGGAGTTTAAAGTACAGACCGATGTAACGTCGATAGGCGTGGACTTCTCTTAACTGGTAAGTCCTAAATCTAAGGTAGATTTCTACTTCGCACATTGAGATTTCTTTATCAACCTGGCTGGCTTCTGCGAAGAGACGAGCGAAGAAAATCGGAACCTTGTAGAAATTCACGAATGGAAACAGGAATGGCAATGAAAACCAATTTTGGTACAACATAGGCACATAATTGAACTTCATTTTCATCGAAACTGTTTTTGTTGCTCTATATTTGTGTTTTCATGAAAACCTTGGACTTTTTGGAAGTTTTAGTCGCACAGTCTTTAGATATTTCAAAACTTCAATGTCGTGAAACTACGTTTTCCGTCGCATCTCTCGTCTACAACTTCAAACTGGCTTATTGCTAGAAAAAAATTACACTTATTTTTCACTGATTATCTCGACGATGGAACGAAAACAAGTATCAGACACACCTTTTCCCCCTTCAGTATTTTTATGTCAAGTATTTTTAACGTATTGGAGCAGCAAAGGGCTCACGGGATTCATCCTTGAGGTGAGAACAAGCATATAAAAATCGGTCTTTATCGACGCGTAAAAGTGTGAAAATATACATGCAGGAATTGTGCACTTAGTTTCTGGCGAGCAAGCCTTTGTGAACTTCTCACAGCCTGCGTTAGAAAATCCGAAAATTATGCGTCAGTGACATCCGCAAGATTTCACCACCATATCCTTGAATTTCTTTAAGATCACATTTTGGTTGTTGTCATAATAAAGGACAGAGATGGCATTGAGCTTTGTCGGAGCACAGCACGCCCCTGGTGCCGAGTCACGGTTGAGTAGATGTACCAACGTCTGCACAATGGCGTGATTGGTCGTGTTCTTTGGCGACAGCATGGGGAAGGTACACTCGCCGTCACAATAAGACGATTCATAACCGTCTGGAGCAATAATCCAGTTTTGCCAACTCAGTGCGTGGAAATCCACGTAAAGATGACGTAATCTACACGCTTTCGGTATCTTCGCCCCAGCCTTGTTGCCGTACCTCAGCGTGTTTGGGTTGAAGACCGAGCGACGTTTCCTTCTCGACGCGTGGAGAATCACTGACCGCTCAGTTGGATCACCTTTAAAGAAGCTCACTATAAAGGGCCGCTGTTGATAAGGACCTTTAAAACCAACGAAACCAAAATTCGATGGGTCGACTTGCATCGATGCCTCGTTGCTCAACATAGTTACGGATAATCTCAACCCGTAATTATTCTTCGGCGATTCGACCCACATGTCGATTGTTTGGGTGACGTCGAAGATCAGCCACCCAGTCTCAGAACCATGCACAACGCGCTCGACCAACTTGCTGTCTAACTGATGTGGGACGGTTACAACGTACAACTGCACGACAAACGACATGTTTGTCATCCACGAGTACTGGGAGCTGTCTTTGTAGATGTGAAATTCTGCCAGAGCGACGTTTTCGTTGGCCTTCATTTTGGCGGTGAAGTTAAACTTGAATGTCATGTAGAAGTTGGACGTCGTGGGGAAGTTATCGTCCACTGAGAAGCAATAGGAAGAGTTTAATTGTGTGGTAAAAACCGTAAAATACACGTCAAGGTGACTTTCACGAAAGCAACCTTTCTTGTTTTTAGCACAAAAGATCGTGTAAAAAATTACCGTTAAATCATACGGGAACCCGCAACCTCGCGAATCTAGTACAATGCTCTACGAACTGAGCTACGGAGGCTGTTGGGCATAGTCGCGAACTCAGTGTTTTTTATATATTGAATTGAATTGATTCTTCGTTTAAACTGTTAGATCCTTTCATCTTAGCAAGACTGGTATTACTAGCATGAACAGTACTTAAAATCAATAAATTATCCTAATAAATTATACTATCAACAACAATTATATAAAAATTAATATTTACAAATAGTCAGGTAAACTACCCCATAAACTACAATCGCGAAGTTTTTCATCTCAATCCAAAGGGTAGTTAAAAGTGTAAGTTAAGAAGATAGTTAAAAAAGTTAAGTTAAAAAGATAGTTAAAATTGGTGGTAATACCGATAAAGTGAAGGATTTATTCAACGGGAAATTGTGGCATTTATACTCCATAGCTAACGGCTAAGTCGATATTTCGGATAAAGGAAAATTTCGAGTGTTTGAATATAACAGTTTTTGTAGAGCATCGCACTAGATTACCAGCCGAAAAGCTCAACGTTGCATTTTTCGCAATAGGTCCATGTTGGGTCTGAAAATTGTAATATTCAGACACGCGAAATTTTTCTTCATCAGGAATTGCGATGATATACTTGTATGCATATACTGTGAGACTTGCCAGACTGCTATAAAACCAAACACGCTTTTCGGCTGCGTTATGTTCTAATGTTTCTTTCCCTTTTTATGTAACTATTTTTTTGGTTTTTTCCCCACTGACAGAGGGTTTCATTCGTCTGTTGAGGTTTTTCACAGGAATAGAAGTAACAATAGTTTGGCTGAAGTATCTAAACATAATCACAGTGGTTGCTATTTGTATTATCCCAAGGACGACATATAACGGATGAACTAATTAGAGAAATTCTCAACAATTCGGCAGCCCCTCTTACTCTAAGGAGCTCAGTTCCCTTCCCTGCTTTTAACACACTTAAGATCCATGGGCATCAAGTTATTTTAATTAGATTTTAATTCGGTACATCACAGGGAATTGACTATTCTTGAACTGAAAGCTTTTTGTCGTCGTCAAAAGTTTTTAGCTAATTATCACCTGGGTAAATTGTCACGAGCGACTCGAGGGCTTTTCTGAAAGTGTTCGAGGCGTAACAAATAGCCCATTCCTCATTATGTTCCGGCTTTTACTCTCGATTGGTATTTTCGATATTCATCGTTCAAGCCATATCGTTCATTTGAAAAATTTCTTCCAGAACAACCACAACAACAGCGAACGCTTGAGTTCTATAAATTTTGGTCGCATACTTCTCGACCTAAATATAGCTGCCCTAATTGGCATTTAAAATCCTTTGGCATCAACGTAGACTGTCAACGAAACTTTAATTGAGACTTTTTACTATTTTAGGAGAAATGTGACAAACTCTTTCCACTCCCGAAGCTGCGGAAACGATCCACTGCCAAAGGTTAAATCGAAGTTTGAAAGGCAAACGTAAACCTCCATGTCCTTGTTCGGATTTATAAGATTATCTCCATGTACGTCATTGTAGAGTTCGGGGATGACTTTTCATCGGTTAATTGATGGAGAAAAAGTTTTGGTGAATTTTTCTAGTTGATTAACCGCTCACGTTTTTGGCGCCAGTAATTCAGAGGAACACACGAGGGACTATGCCAGTGATCTTGTTTTACGAAACATGGCTATCTGTGAGATTGCCCTGTTTGCGAAAACTGCTTCATCTTCGTCAACAGGCGTAATAAGAGCCATTTCCTCCCAAAAAATCATTACAAGCAACGACAAAATACCATAACGAAATTACGAGGTTTCACCGGAAGGAAAGTAACGAGCAGTTATTTATTCAGTCGTTGTTGATTACTGTTGATTATTCCTATAACTTTACAGCAAGACAACACCGCAGATGTTTCCCGCTATCAGAAGTATTACAAAATCTTCAAATAAATGTCCCTAAAGGATAAATCTTTCTGAAGTCCAGTTGCGCTCTTAAATTAATCCTCCTTGGTAAACAAAATTCCTCGAGATTTATTCTCGTCGAGTCGCTGTATTCGGCCCACTGAAAGTAATTTTATGAAGCTGTGTTAATACTCATTAAGTTTTTTCATATTAACGCGAGAGATAGATAGACCCCCACGGCTCCTCCTTTGTTTAACAACGATAGAGCTTTTAGATTATAACATTTCTTTGTTTCGCTAATATGCGTTTATCTTATACTTTCGTGTCGGTTTTCTCTACCATGCCATTCCTTTGCATTTGGTGTCAGATTCGCCAGGATGTCTTTGATCACTGCAACCCATGGCAATATGTCAAACATCCGAGGCTCATGTTCCCCGCTTAACAGCATTGTTCGCCGCGGCGCAGCGTTTGTTAAAAAATGATTCCAAACACCTAACATAAGACTTGCCTTTCGTTCAAAGCTATCCCTGCATGTAATGCTTGCGCGTAAAAGCGCAGTTGAAGGTAATATATAAAACATTAAGAAGACTAGCCGAGAATGAAATGGAGGACTTCCACAAATCTTTCGACAGAGGAGCAAACAGCTCAGCTCTGATTCATTTCCAGCAACGCCAACCAAGATTATTACTGCGAGATTACGTAAATCTCAAAAACTATTAATGCTTATATCAATCACGAAACACTCCAAATTTATATATAAAGCAGGATATCTTACCCTTTTCGAAGACACAGTTTCACTCTGTCAAACACCTCCTTTTGCCGAAAAGCTTTAGGTACTGATAAGGTGCAGTGATGTTCATAGCCGCGTAATGTTCATTAGTGAACTGTGAGGAGCAAAGCACCAGATGTAAATTTTTATGTATGTGTAAGTATATGTCTAGAACACTTACTATCATTTAATATTCCCATGATGGTATCCACACCTTGGACAGTTTTCGTTGTCGTGACATTTGTAACGTTGAATGCTTGGGAGTCGTCATCCAGAGAGTCATTCTTTAAGTTGTTGTAGAGATTCAGCATGTACCGTGGAGCCGACAGCTGACCCGTCAAATTCCAGTCAAGCAAGACACCGTGCAACTTCGGCCTACTGCGGTTCCGCAGCAACCTCAGAATTTGTTTAAACTCCTTTCGATTGTTAGGGCTCGTTTGAGTATACTTCCCTCGCCAGTTTCGCGATTTCGCCGAGTCGCAGCCTTGATAGTTCACGAGAGTAAGAATCACCAGCGCCAAGGCAAACGAATGCTCACGAAAAAACCAACCCATCGCGCTCTGCCACTGGTAAGACACACGACTAGACTACTAGCTTCTCTTCGAAAACAGATGGCTTATATTTCACAGGCCCGAAGGTATCACTGACCAATGATTATCCCAAAAGTTAGTTTCGAGAACCAACGTCAACCATTCCTGCGACGTTCTCCCAGTTATCACGAAGTCCGGACCTTCTAAGCTTCCCCTGTTCCTGGTGTCATTCAATTTATCCACCGCTGGACCAATGAGACGCAAGTTGGTTCTTAAAATATCATCGAACCCTGCCTCTGATTCCAGATGATTTGACAAACAGCCCGTCAAGATTGCGAGTAAGTCTTGATAGGCTCTGAAGGGGCCGCATTTCAACACTTACCCAAGGGGCATTAGCCGTTCATCCGCGCTGGGATTTATCCCTCGTTCATAATAACTACGCGTTGATTTCGAAGCGCCGGCACAACGCCGGGAAACTGCGCAGGAATTCTCACTTAATAGGACGCGAAGCTGTTTGTCGCCGTTTGGGCTACTATGATGACTGCCATCCCTGAGATGCAATATTCAAGTCCTGCACCTCCGACAGATCGCAATGTAAGCTTATTTAATTATATGAGAAGATGATGTTTATTTAAGACATAAATGTTATAAGGGAACAGCTCTAAGGTATGTGATACTCAAGACCTGACGACTTTGTTTCCTGAGAAATGCGTGATGCTTCAAGAGCCCCCATTAAAAGTGTCCCGCCGCTAAGGAGTTACCATAGTCCAGCCGTAGTTTACAATTGGTTTGGCGTTGGCCCAGATGTTGTCGTTCCATTGCGACAACAGTTGTTTTGAAATTGCCAAATTACTAACGGCCTGACTGATTATTTTACACGCTCGGAAACAGAGACATTCAACGACATTTTTTAGTTGACCTGATGTCCTCCTTAACTTCCTTTATCTGTCTGAAATTCGGCATTTTGCCCAGCTAAATCTCGTTTGACATGCGTCTGTTCGTAACCAACCAATACTGGTTCCTTTACGAAAGGTACTTTGTTCTATCTGTTTCGTTCTGTGGTGATAGTATAATTCATAAACACGGCCGAGCGACTGTCTACTGCCAGAATCATTACATTCTTCTCCATTTAAGTTTTATGGTAACAAATACGAAAGTGCATCAATATCCGCCCGTAAATTGATTTGATAAATGATTTCCCGTAGTTCTCGCAAGGACTGAACCCGAAAAAACCCATTAATTCGTTAATTTACAGTCAAGATAATTGAAAAAGACACAACTGGAGTTCTTGGTCGCAGCACGGCGACTCGAAGTCGAGATAAAAAGGCACGCTTTCCTGCCGTCTCTCAAAACTTAGATATTTACCTCAAACTTCCACTACTATGCGTGAGTGGCAATCTAGTAACAAGGGCTTGTTTACATAGGTTATCGTTTTAAATAAGGATCATCTGAGAAAAGATTGTCTAACTTGTATTACTGTTTTAATTTTCTCAACATTCTTATCATTAATCACATTCTGTCATGCTAACACATGGATGAACGGTAAAGCCAAATTTAACATCACGATCTCTGCAGGTTTCCATCACCTTTGCTAAAGAGTTCCACCAAATATACCCGAATGGATTCGCAGTGCGACTAAATTTTATTAGCTCTCGTTGACTGCTCAGTCGATAGGGCAAGTCATCGTGTGATCATAGAAAAACTGGACAATCAATGTAGCAGGATTGATACACTGTGAACTGAGCATAATTCAAATGAGAAAAAAAGTGGAACGAGTCATGTAGACACTAAGTGCACGTTTGATTGAAAATTAGAACCGATGAGCGTGAATTCCCATCCCAAATTCTTAGTTGTTTCACTGCAGAATAAAGGAAGATGATCTTTCGATGGATTAAAGCTGGGACAAACTGTCAAAAATTGATGGATGTATCGTCAAACGTTATTAGAAAAAGAGATCCAATGTTGTTTGAAAAGGATGAGAAAACGCCATCGGTTTCAACCAACATTTCATCTCGAAAAAAGTATTCTGACGAGGTCAAACAATGTGACAGCGGAATAATGCTGTATCTAATGCAGAATTGTTTTATTCAATATTGTTCAGTTTTAATCAAACAAGCTTAGAATTTCAAGACGTCATTTCGAGTTCAGAGTCCGGTTGTATTATACTCTAAATCACGTTTAGTCATACTTCGGGTGATGAACATGCAGTTTAAATTCTCATTCGTTAAAATTAAGCTCCAATCCTGACTAAACTCAATCACCTTTTTAAGAACTGATCCCAGATGTAAATGTTCAGCACGGTCATGCTGACTTACAGTGATATTCCCCAAGACGATTTGCAGGGACGATTTTGAACACAACATGTTGCCAAAACAAAATTTCGTTAAAAATTGTTCACAGTTTGTTCAATTTGTTTGTAACGTGCTGCAACCATGACCATCAAATTTCTGTTTGTCGTATTCATGGCGTTAAAAATCGTCCATAAAATTCATCCCGCCTAATGTCATCTTTACTAAGAATGTTTTGAGAAACAAACCTATATGGGATGCGCAAGGTTCTATATGTTTACATGTTTCTGTTTTAATGATATACACGAAAAATTTTTTGATTCTGATCGGCTGAAAGCAGTGGAATAACATGATAACACAATGCAGGAAAAACGTAACAGTAATTTACATTGAATTACTCGAGGGTATATTTTTTGCAGAAAGTACTCGAAATCGTGCCTATACTATATACACCTATAGCCAAACCTATGCTAATTATCCAGCACTCATATAATCCTATTTGCCCTAACTTGTGTCATTTTTCATAAGAAGTAAACAAGCAAAAATTGTGCCACAAACTCAAATGCTTGACTCAGGACATAAGAACATCCAAATGTCTGAACTTGTAATTAGGTATTTTACGGCAAGATACCAAAACTACATAAAAATAAATTGATTATAGTTTACTAAGTACTGACTGATTTGTGAATAGTTTATCTGAACCTTATCGCTTCGTTACGGAACCGACATTTTCCATTTCAATTCTAACCTCAGATGCGTTGCTGTAAATTTCTGAAGACGGACGGTCGATATCGTGATTTGAATTTAACGAAAGCAAATTCTGTGTCACATTCTTGAGGACCTTCTCATGCTTCTATTTGTAATGATTCTTCCAAGGTCTTGGGGTTACTATTTCCCAGCCATGCTATTGTATAATCTTTTTAAATCGACCTTGCTATTTCAAGTATTCATAAGGAATCTGAGGGATGATTGGAAAAGGTGTTGAAAACCCGCCAACGTATTCTTCATGGCTAGTTTGCCACAAAACCGACAATCTGTAACGGATAAACAAAAGAGACCTGTGAGATTTTGTACGAAATCGTTGTCAAAGTGATTTGAAAGACTCATTAGAAAATATCATCCGCATGATAAACTTTTATAGATAAACCCCCACACCCGTGTCTGGAAGGTTTCTGCCAAAGGATTCGATTATTGGCACTCCCGCCTAAAGATGGAGGGTCCCACCTGGTCACAACTAACTAACGAACCAGAATTGAAGAGTTTTCGATCGAACGTTACTAACTTGCTTTCTTGTCTTTTGGCAGTATACTATCAGAGCACTACCTTTGCTTTTTCTGGCAGAATTACTCCCACTCATGTCAGACTTTCTGATAGCGGAAATTCATCTGTGGTTATGGCGACAGCTTATCTAGTGTAACCTCGTAGACCGTTGCGCTCTTTTTGCAAGCGTATGAAAGATGAGTCTTAAACGGCGGTGGATATCAAATCTTGGAAACTATATGTATAGTTATAATGTTTCTTGCCCTTCAACTCCAAACTGCCGTGTTGGAAGAAATCTGTGCCTAGCGTGCAAGGCAGAGATGGAAACCACTTAAGTATGGCACTTCACACTTTTTGACTATGGTGCAGCCAGACCTGGCTGGAGGAGACACCTACACTTACTTAGTGTAACTTAATAAAGCAGTTGTCAACCAGTGGATTATAGCAAACAATCCGACTTGTTCGTGTTGACATTTACACTCGATACGATTAACTTGTCAAGTTGTAGAAGGAATGCACTATGAATCAAGGAGTGAAACGTCTTGGTCGAATCATAAAGAGAAAGCAACCGAAAGCCTTAGACGTGAACAGACCCCGACACGTCGGGAAGCTAATCCAACGCTCAGTCGAATGATTTATGAAAGCGGTTATAGGGAGGCTGGCTGTAGGTTCAGTGGAATTGATTTGATTTAATTTGACTTATCTGGCTTTGTGACTGTTCGCCGAGCGGATTAACCGAACAGGCTAGATGCCCAGTTATATGGGATGACGTGCGATTGATCCATGTAAAATTTCCCTTATCTTTTTTATGTCTAGTTCTTCCTGCAAACTTTGGAGCAGTTCCTCGGTTTGACATCACAGAACGATATAACTGAAAGCATTCTGGTCTGGATGGTATCCTACGGCATTTCTAAATCCACTATTATCCGTCATGCATCTCGTTGCCATCCACCAACCTGTATAGTGATCCCACAACCAGAGTGTCTGCCATGGGTTCCGTCGCTTTCAAATTAGTCGTCTTAGATGACTCGCAAAGGTATCTGGGGATTCTAAAAATGGCAGATCAGCTATTTTTTTGAAGTAAAAGTTCCTGTAGGTATTAAACGTAAGAAAAGCTGATATTGCATGGTCGATGCTTTAACGAAATTTACCTTACATGCATCTCTGTGGATTCCTAAAGTGGCCAATTCACAGCCACCAAAATGTCACTAGACCCATATCCCACACTTTCCTGGCGGATTTCACACCTCAGTTCCCCCACCCTTCCTCAACAAAATCTTCCCTGGTCTCTTTTTTCTACGAAAATTGTAACTGGGACATCTTAGCCTGCTAGCCGCAACGTTGGCAGTGACACTTCTGATTTTATTTTGTTTGGTTTTATTTGTTGCCAGGCAATTAATTGTCAGTTGAAATCAGTTAGATATTACACGAACGGGGGTGTTCTGCCTAAATTTTGTGTTGTGGTGTTGCTCAACCTTTTTCCCGCAGGTGCTCCAAGAGCACAGACGTGTACTTCACTAATATTCATGAGTCACGAAGAAAAACTTAAAAGGAACGCATGATGCAAAGCCTGGTTTTGACTTCCGAATTGTTTCTCTTGGTGTCTTTCTTTGGGAAATTAATATTGGATATTTTGATTTGCCCACTTTAGGTACACTGGCAGTTCAACGACAGGTGAATGCTTTCCGAGGGAACTCGGTTCTGGTTTGAAACAAACGAGGCTATTTTGACGGAGATCTTGCGTTGTGGCTTCGTCAATGGAAAGAGGTAGTCGTCACAAGTACATAAACAAGCTTAGTGACAGATATATACACTCGCGGTACATTAGGTTTGCCTTACACGCAGGCCTCCGAGGGGAGGAGTGGGCTGGGGGGGCAAGCTACTACAGGCTTCAACCTTAAAGGGACCTAAGGGTGTTTCGAGAAGCCCCAAAGATGCTGTTAGGAGGTCGCAGAGAGTCATTAGGGACCATAGGGGGTCTCCATTTGATTATATTACTCCAGGCCTCAAGCTGCCTCTCAGCGAGCCTGCCTGCACGAACACTTGTCGTGCGCCCATGTGTATCAGAGTTTCAGACAACATAATTAGTGATAAGTTTTCATTCGTATCCACAAACATCTTGCTGCGTTCTCATATCTCGTTTACACCACCACGATACCATTTCCGCGAAACAGCCAAACTTTTGAAAGCGTTCTCCAATATAACTCATTTCTGTTGTGACCGTGAATGCAGGTGAAAACAAACTTCTGAAAACGATTGTTTACTGATCATGGCAACAGGCACTTGACAAGGGATGTTTTAAAACGGGAGCAATTTTTAGTTTGCACGATGTCACCTTTTTACAATACTCATCCACTATTCACAAGGAAAGGTTATCTAAAAACGGAAACATTTGAAAACGCAGTCTCGCGGGCGAGACTTTAGCAAACTATGGCCTTTGTGACGAACGCTTCTTCAGAATAATGCTTGAATCTTGGATTGACTTTTGCATCAAAGTGATTCGCAATTTATGATAACTGTCGATCACTTTGTTTATGTTATGCCAAATTAGATCACGTTCTCTCTCTATGGGAAACTCAAATCTCAGAAATTCATTCATAAAAAATCCCGTTTGGTTTGTTGATACAAGTGCCTTCCAACCACAAATGCACGCAACAACAGCGTCGACTTCAACTTTCTAACACCTGTAGGTTCCTGTACCAAGTTATATACGATACTTCATTATGCTTGCTGCTTTGTATAATTTGCATCTACTCCTGAATCTGCTTTTGCGCTTGTGCCAAAGTAAAACTGATTGGTACAGGAATTGTTAAGCTGAGGCTTATAAGCTTTGCGTATTAGGAAAATTAAATCTGTTTTCTTAAATTTAAACCTTGAAGTGTGAGCACGTTCTTACGGTAATAAGGATGAAGTGTTTTGATGTCCTACCTTAGCTGTTGCTCTTAACACCTGCATGATATACTTACGCCGCATTTGCACTCCAAAAAATGCCCGGGCTTGCCAAAACAAGGCAAGAATTAGAGCTGACCCGAGATGGAATTTCGCAGTTTTAGCACTATTAACGCAGATGGACGTGGATTAAACTAATGCTATTGTAAAGTTTGATTATTTTAACCGAGGACGAACCAGATTTTGCTCTGTTGACATAGCGAAAATCCAACATCGGGTTAGCGCTAACGTCAGGTAAACCCAGTTCAACCTTAGACCACCATGAAGTGAAAACAGGTTGTATACTTTGAGATTTAAGTCTAATTCAGCTGTAAAGGCTTTCTGAGCACCTTAACTTCTTTCGTCAGAAGTGAATGCATACATAATATATCAGTTGCATAATATTCATCCGTTTCAACAGTTTTGCTGGAGTGTAAAATATTCATTGCATACAAGATTTTTCATGAGATGGTGGGAAGGAAGTGGTGGAAACGTTTATCGAGTATCTCTGACGGATGAAAGATTATAGATGTAAATGCTAATGAATTTCGAAATAGTGAGTTTGGCCGACGAACTGTAAGCCGCACACGTACTCACACCCACACCTACATATACACTCACATACACTCACGTTCTCACACTTTCAAACACACACGCTCTCACGTATGCATGCACACATGTATACACAAACACCCTCATATTTCCATTGGGTTCCTAAAGTAGCACTCACTGCAACATGATATCGTTCAGATATCGATTATTCAAGCCGTAAACAGTGCAAAAATATAAACGGAGAAGGATTAGGGCACAAGAAATTAAAACGCAAGATCATCTTTCGTTTAAGCATCCTGCCCAACCAAGGTCCATCTATAGTCATATGTGGAAGTTCAACCGCTTTGTTAATCTCAAGCGATTTCAATTCTTTTAACTCGTTAATAACTGACTAGATGGGGAGAGAAGGGGAAATTTTTATTGCCTGTCTTCTGTAGAAATACGGATTTGTTTGATAAGTGACATCCAACACACGAATGAACACTTCATCCACAATCCAAACACATCGACGTTGGTTAAAAAAACTAGGATTTGCCGCCATTTTGCGGCACACTTCTTAATATTTGTATAATGGATCATCGGTTGGATAATGGATCAACGGATATTTCTTTATATAGTACATACAGGACATAAAATACCTTGTGTCTTATCGGTTTACAAACATTTGATAATCATTAACCGTGTGTCAACGTCTTGTGCAAAGTTGACTAATGCTCGGCTAAGAATTGATACGTTGATTTTTTACAATGGCCCACACCTGACCAAGTTTGTTGAAGTCTCTATGCAGTCAAAACAATTTTTGTTTTGTTTGAAAGGGTGCTTACAATAACGAAGAAAGGTGTTGACAGCAGTCCCATATCTATTTTCGTTCTTGAGTTATTAATTATTCATTTGAATTATGCAAATGAGGAACATAATCACTTCAAATTGTTCACATAAGATTGCAATTGTGACAGATCAAAATTCGCGTATTTACTTGAAACTATGCAGCGAAACCACTTGAAAAGTAGCACACGGTCAAAGACCACCAAATAAACAACACTGCGTAACCCCTCCCTGTACGAGAAGTCTCCCCCTGACGAGTAAAATCGTCAGGCGTTAGCCAGAGTAAAATTAAAAAGTCGGGTACAGACTCTAGAGAATGTGTCGTCATAGCAACAAATTAGTTTCCAGATCTCTTAGTCCCCATTCTTTGTTTTCTGCCAATTTAGGCAACTACTTCAAACTATAAATATCAAACCCACATTTTGCTTGGCTTAGATATTTATACTTCGAATACGGTTCCCGTCTGGTTCCTCCCTTGCAACAATCTTGAAGAATGGCAACGACTTCAATTTAACGACTTCAAAGTGCTCAGCATAAAACTTAAAGAGAAAACGAATCATTTAGTCTCAGAAATAACGATGTCTGGAAACCAACCGGGTACTGCAGTCACTGTATAACTTGAATTGCGTTCTTTAGTTGGGTAATCTACATTCATGTGCAATGTTTCAAGCGGTTTCGGCAGTGAATTTGAAATCACTTGTTTGATTCTCCACTTGGCTGCGAATACTAACCAACAAAATACCTGAATGTCTCGTAGATAGACATCACAACGCAATCTCGGTAAGCGTCCTTTCAAATTAACCAAACATTATTTAGGCCGTATCGTTACTTTAAATCCCGTTTTCGCATAGCTTGCTTAAACTTCCAAAAGATAATTCACATCCAAGAAATATTCCAGATATCACCAAAATCTCATCAAAATAACTGTCAATAATTATCGATATAATTTGTATACGACAATTCCTTCAGTTGCGTCATATATACAGCATACTTTCCAATGCTCTTCTATCGTTTTTAAGCTTCTCCAAACATTCCAAAAGCTTAGTTTGAATGGAGTGACGTTTTTGTCGCGCGTTCAATTGTGATGTAACATAATATCAATTATAATATATGTGGTAAAATAAACTTTTTGAATATGATCAACAAATTTTCCAATTGTTGGGTAAACTATAGTTTCCTTGAATTTTTTTTTTTGTTTATCGAAAATGTTTCTTTGTTATATTTCAATTCTTGTATTATGAGTCAAGTGACCATGTTCTCATCTTGCCAAAACTTGATTTTATCAAAGTGAATGAATGCCAAGTAATGTTTTGGCCTTGTGTTAGGTTTGACCAGTTTATGGAACGACAAAAAAAAAAGAAGTAATTAATGAATACGCTCTTGGACGTCGTCTTCAGTATTATTTTGAAGACATCAACTTTGATGAAGTTAAAAACAAAGTCATTTAAATAACGCATAGACGAGGTCTTCATTCCTGGAATGTGCATTGGTTGCCAGTTACAATAAACAAAGAAAAAGTTAGGGACACTAATGACGTTATAAACATCACCTCATGTGAAGTAATCTCCTTAATTCCGATGCATCTCACTTAACCTACTGTGTATCATAAACAAAGATATTGCAATTTTGTCATTCCCGTTGTGATTAAATAGTCATTTCCTACCGCACATTTAACAGTCATGCAGATTTGCGGTAATTAAGTGGTTAGCCGATATTTGAATTAAGTAGGACGGTATGTGATTTGTTGTTAAATTACGTCAGATCGTCTTAGTTGCTCTCATGAACATGTTGATATATAATGCTTTCTACGTGTCTTATTATTATGGGCTGGTTGCTCGTTCATTAACACTCTCTCCTCGTGTAAAAGAACGCTGGCTACATTTAGCTTCAGCTGATCAATTGTACACTGAATCATCGTGATTAACCTGTCGGACAAGTGCTATTTATCTAGGGTTCGTACAGCTTGCCGAAAGAAAAGTTGTCCGGGCTTTTTAAACTGAACATGTCTATTAAAGATATATTTCAAAATCAGTTTAAAAAAACTCAATAATTCACGAAGAAGAAAACACAAAAGATTTTGGTTGCTAGTTAGTTTGCTGTAAATCGGATACAGAATATTAATTAGAATTATGAACTTTTCCCTTCGATTTTTTGCGTTAAAATTTACCGAAACTTGAAAATAACCGATAAACATGGCCATTTAAATGTATTTATATTTTAAGAAAGACACAATATTCGCGTCTGATCTGTACAAAATTTACTACGGCTCGCCTTGTAAATCCCATACAGATCGGCCGCTCATATTATATCTATTACTTAAAGTCGTACTGAATTACAAAGAACCATGGCATTGAGCGCGCAAAAAATAAATTAAATAGATATATAAAATATCATCAAAAGCCCGCTCAACATAAAGTTTAAAAATTTTATATCGTCATTAACAAACTTTATTAAAAAAGAAAGAAACTTGCGTTTCGGGGACCGGCCCCTTCTTCTATACATGCATATATCCATATATGCATATATACATGCAATATATATATATATATATATATATATATATTTCACATAGATTCAAAAAAACTTGACTGTTTCACGTTCCTTTACTCGTGAACCAGGTTCATTTTGATTGCCCACGCTCCGGAAGAACAGATAAACGTATAGCTGTGGTTAGATGAACTAAACCGACAAACGAACCTTCGTCCTGACGTATGTAATTGTGTTTTTCCTATATTTGATTCGCTCGCTAATGTAGCAATCTCGTAGGGAAGGCTCTAGCGAAGTAATATTGTATATATCAGAGTGAACAATGATATATAACAGTCGTATCGTAGATGCTTCATCTCAACGCTCCTTAGTCCTCATATATAATCGTGAGAATCTAGCTCGATATAGAAAAGTTGCACATGTTATGCATTTTTAAGTATTTATTGGAAAAAAATTAGGTAAAAACAAAAAAAAATCAAGTTTTTGAATCAAGTAAACTTCAAATATTGAGTCATGTGACTCGATTGCACTGTAACATGAAGCGGCATTTTGATTGGTTATTAAATATAATTTTTTTTTGTAATATCAACCAATCGTTGTGATGCTTTTACTTTCATCTACGAAACCAAACCAACATGGCGCATCCACAGAACGGCGAAGATGCAAGGAATACGGAACCGTCTGTGGACGAAAACGCCAATACCAGTAACGTCGGCTCTTCCAATTACTCTTCCTTTTTAGCATGGACACAGTACTGGCAGTATTACTATTCTTACAGCTTTTATTACTACAGTTCTTACTATTACTATCTGCAATGCCAGCAAGGCCAAGCTCAATTTCAGAACATCTCGACTATTTCTGGTGCGCCTGGAAACGTTTTTGCGAACACTACGCAGAGTTTACCTCATACCCGCCAGAGAATAGCAAACGGAGATACTGTTGGACCTACTAATGTGCAACCCACAGTTCAAGTAAACACACAACAAGAACGTGAGTAACTTGGTTATGTAGTTAGGTTTAATATGGCCAGATCAAACCTTCCACGACTTTTTGTGGAACAATTCAACCGATAGGCTTTAGGGATTTAAAGCTTAGTAATTCATTTACTTAAATTCAGATATACGTAGATATTTTGTTGCTCCTGCTAGGAAAAAATTGATTTTTGTACCTAATGCTAAAGTTGAAACTTACTAAGTGTTTGTTCTTTTCTTTTTTCAGGATACGAGTACAAAGTAGCTTCAATCGGGAGGAGAGCTTTTGCCGAATTTATTGATTTTGTTTTTCTTTTATTCATCAAACATTTAATATATTCTCTTTACTAGTAAGTATAGCTAAAATACATAATTCTGTATTTACAGATTTATGTAGTTTTTGTAAGAATACAACAGCTTTCTCTGAGGATCTGAGAGAAAATAATCTTTCAGCAAATTAAAACATGTAAAGTCTTTATTCCACCACATGTTTAGTAAGATCCTGTGTAGTGTTTCTCTTTGTCACTCCTGCATTATTTATACTTTGCCAGGAACTTTACCAAGAATTTCTTGCTCACAATTGCTGATTCACTAGTCATTTCGAGCTTCATATGTAACTTTATTATTTTATATGTTGTCTTTTAAGTGAAGATGCAGACCAAGTTTCACAAATCCAGTTTATCTTGGTAGTTGATGAAAGCACTAATCTGAGAGAAATTGAGGATGTACTCATACAAGCATTGTTCTACAGGCTGGTTGTTTTTTTATATGAGGTAAAGATCAAAATTATTACTCAGAAATCAGTAAGTATATGAAAAGAGTGGATTGAAAAGGGCAGCTCTTTTGATATTAACTCTTTAGTGGCAGCAAGTAAAATGGCTATTTTCAAGGTGCTATTATAAATAAAGTACCTTTATTTCAAGTACTTTTATAATTTTTTTGGGAAAGGTTATTTAGGTCAATATGAATGTTATTTAAGTCAGACATGATCAATTTTATGAGGGTCTGCCACCAAAGAGTTAAACTGTTGGTTTAACCAAGTTAGCAGTTAACCCATTAAGGTGCACGCACCCTACTAACCAGAATGCCATTATCAGGCATCAGCTTGAATAAAATTCTGAAATGCAACCATGCCCCTTAATGAGTTAATTGTAATAAGCTATTGACTACAAGTAGATGGTTTTTGCATCATGGGAAAAGTTGTGATTAAAGTAAACAATCTTCATTCCATTATAAGGGTTACCCAACAATAACAAATTCATTAGTATAATTAGATTATCATCAGTTCAGGTTATAATAATTTGTTATCCCTAGATAGGTTGAACTTCACTTTTTTGAGCTTATTTCCTCTTATTGTGTGGCATCATGTGGTACATGGTTTTACTTTGGTAGAAAACTCAGGTTGCCAATAGACTGATTGAAATACTTCAGTTTCAATGTATTTTAGCAGTGAACCTGTCCCCCTGCACTTTTATCCATTTGAGATTTAATCAAACTACTGGACAGTTTGGAGACAGTTACTATTAAACAATTGCATTAAATTTTTGTGCATGCTTGTTCTTACAGGCTTTTTTCATTGCTCTTCCCTTTCCTTGTCCTGTTGGTGGAGCAACCCTTGGAAAATACATGATGGGCATCACAGTTATTTCTTATCAAGGGCTTACACCAGTTGAAGGGTATCATTTACGTCGTTTTACTGCAACTACTCCAAAGAGACTTCACCTGTGGCAGTGAGTTTTCTTTCACAATTTATAGCAAATGCAATGTAGCAGACATTGAGCTATTGTGTGGAAAAAGCATTTATTATTTTGACATCTACTGCAGGTATTTTTCATGGCAAAATTGTCAAAAGCATCGCAACAATATTTCTGCTTGCTTGAACACAGAGTTGCTTGAATTAATGCAGATCTATTCTAAACAACCTGGTTTGTGGTTAAATCTTTCACATGACACCTGACTTTTTTCTTTTGTTCATTGGTTATGAGTGTCAATGGATGTTTGTGTCTTAATTCTCAGTTTTTTCTTTTCCTATTTGAGGTGACAAGTAAATTTCCTGCCTGAAACAACTTGTAACAGACTGCAAATAATCAGTTGTTCAAAATGTGTGCAAGTCCTGTTCAGCTAATAAAATTATCCAGTGTGCAGGGACAAAAGTTTGGTTGTTCATTGCACAAATAATCCTGTTAACCTACTCTATTTGGCTGGATGAACATCCACTGAATAAGTTAGTGTTACTCGAGTTTTGGACAACAATCCAGTCCTCAGTAATTGGATTTTTCTTTTAAACATGTAGAAATCAGATCATTCATGTCTTGAAAATACTAATCAATGATTATCAGCATGTGCAATAACTATTACTCCATTGTAATAGTGCTAAAACAGAAACAAGGACCATTTGCACATATAATTTTTGCTTAGTCTTATATGATACTTACTGTATTGTACTGGATTTATGCCATATATTAATAGAAGTACCAACATCGTTGTGGTGGTCACTGGTGGTCTTTGACATGCTTCTTTTCAAGTCTTTTTCTGTCACTTTTTAGGGCCTGTGTAAGAGCAGTACTGAAGAACTTTATGATTACATTTTTCTTCCCAATTATGTTCACTGCCATGTTTCTGCAGAATTACAGAACACCATATGACCTTGTAGCAAGTTCAGTTGTTGTTGAAGCTAATCCAAGACTTCAAAGGCAATCTTAGATTTCGTTGGGTTTCTGAACTAAATATCAGTTGATGCAACACAGCATACTGTATTGTAAACAGGAAGTACATCCCTGTTTGCTTATGGTATTCATTTTTTGTTCCTTGGGAAAGAGCTATGAAATCTGAAAATTCCTTGATATAAAGCTGAAGGATGTGGAATGAAAATATTAATATCTCAAATGGAAAAAAAGAATGGTACAAAAATGTCAGAATCAAACTGCCAAGCATGTCAAAAGTTACTATATATTTTGAAGTTGATTAATTATGGTGTACTTAATAATGGTAATGGATAAAAAAAAACACCAGTGTTCTTCATGCATACACTAAACATGCTGTAAGAAGAAAGAAACATTTAAGATCAGAATGAGTGTCCCATCAGTCTCACATCTTTATGTAAACTGTAATACTATTTTGACATCTATTGCATCAACTTCACATTATCATACTGTACTTCATTTGAATGAGATGTGTATATGAGTAGGTTACTTTATCTGTTGCCTGGTACAGTATAATCTACTAAGCTGAACTGAACAAAAGTGTAAGCAATAATGGTCAAACAAACCAACAGCAAACAATCATACTAACCAATTACTTCTGTCTATAATCATTACAATTTATCATGACTTACAGTGTGTATCTAACAACTATCTTGCAATCCTCCCTGAAAGCTTAGCCTAGGATCATTTTCCACACCATTTAAGTGTGATCTGTTTAATGTCTTTCTTAACTTATACTGTATCATCGTTTCCTCTGTAGTCTTTTTATACGAAAGGCGAGACTTGAATTTGGTTCAAGGTCTCTCCCGGTGACAAAATGTGCACAACCTGCAACAGGACAGTGTGCTTTTAACCTTGACTTTATATGTTGGACAATGGCAGTTTTTTCATAACTGTGGCTGCATTTTTTACTTCTCACTGGTTCAACCATCTCCTTTCGTGTCAATGGACAAATGATTGACTCCTCAGGAGCCTGAAAATCACAAGAACAAAATCTTTTGTTATTTTACATAACTTGTATCATTGCTACATGGAATCATGCACATTTATTTGAGAAGTTATTTGAAAATTCCTGACAGATGGCTCATACCAGGATTTTGGTTTTTGATATAATCAATGGTGCATTCTAAAATTTTACTTCAGCTGCAGTTACCTAATGCATGAAAGTTTCTCATGGAATCTGAGGTAGTGTCTGAACTAAATTTTTCAAATCAGTAAGTGAAAATAGCATTTTTGTTATGTTAGAATTTTTCTGCTTTCCAAGAAGTTTACTGCATGTGTGCGAAATTCCATAAACATGGCCAAGTAAACAAACCTGAGCAATAATGATGTCTTCATCCCTTCCATTATTTGTTGCTGAATTGGGTAAAGGTTGCCCACTGTGATGTACATTCCAAACTTGTTGAGCAAACTCCTGGACTTTCGGATGTTGCTGAAGGTCTCCACCATCACTGGTATTTTCAATTTCATTTAAGTTACTTAATAAGATTTCCTCAATGTCTGGAACTTCACCACTGCAACATAAAAAAGATCGATGACTGTTACACTCACAAAAACACACACATCTATATTTTTAAAACTTACGATTCATAAGATAAAAATCACAATCACACTGTGTCTAGATATTGTAACCCCTTTTGACAAAACATTACTCTTTCTGTACAATGAAATTTCCACATAAAGTACCTGGGTAATGGTAAAGGTAAATGACCTCTATCTCATGCAACTACTCAACTTGGTCCAAAATAAATTTGGTTGGTCAATAGGTGCCATGCATTACCATCATGTTGAATAAACCACAGGCCAAGACCAGAAAACACTAAAAACACTTGTATAATACCACTATATCAGCCAGAGTAAAATTATAAAGTATGTCCTTGCCCCATAATGAATTGTGGTACATGTGGATGTGCTATGTAAAGAACCATAGTAGGTGTGAGGTGTGGATGTAAGGATACTGGTAGGGTAAGTGGTGGTCATGTAAAGATACTGGGTAGGCAGGACGTGGTAATAAAGCAACCTTATTTTTAATGCATCATATGAGGTACTCCAGGAATACGTAATTTAACCGTTGTTTTTGTTTTTTATAAAAGTTGGTGAATTAAGCATCATAAAATTGACAAGTAATCCATCAGTTGTCAAATTTTGGTTCGTTAAATTTTGCTACTAAACCTTACCCTTCAGCTTTGTTGTACTCTTGCTTGAATTTTTCCTTCGTGAGTTCGGCTGCTTTTAACCATTGGCCTAACTCTTTCTCCATTTGGACATATTCGACTGTTAAATCTTTCAATTTCTCCACTTCTTCACTTGTGTCATCTGGCGAATTGCCTTCCTCTATATCAAGGGCGATTTCGAGGGTCGATGAAAGACCGACCTCGAGATATTCTTGAATTTTCGAAAGCCTAGCCGTGGTACTATCAATGTGGTTGTATTGGAAGGACCCTGACATGTTGACTCGTGAGCCTAGCCAGGCTGTGTCTTGTCTGAGAACTCGCTAAGGAAAACAAGGGACGTCTCGCGCGAAATTCCTTCCCATTTGCAGGAGGGTGATGTGTCATAGTATTACGTTGTTCGGGCGAAATATCCTCAGTAATAATTTACTTTTCTGCATGAAAAGCATGCTTTCTTAATCCATCGTGACACATATATCTGAATACCGAAATTATCAGTTGTCTAAAGAGGCTAAAGTAAGGTTTTTGGTGTCCAAGGTAGTCGTTAAAAATCTTGCGTTAATCCCCCCCTTTTAAGATCAGTTCCTCATCCGCTGGTCAAACCAATTACACACTGAGACAACAAAATGGCGGGTCACAGGGGTATTTCTCATTGTCACGTACCTAACTTAGGATTTCATGAACAAGGTTTGACTTTTCCACCGACCATTAAAGTCGAAATAGCTGATTCTAGTATGGGCGGACCTAAAACAAATCTTGGAATTGCTGTAGAAGGTCAGAATTTGGTAAAGGAGATTGTTGAAAAGGCTTCTGTCCTGTTTTACTCCTTACAAAACTGTGAAGTGTTGAACGTTGAAGAGACTGGAAGTAAGGAAAGACAACAGCGACTGTCAAAAACGTGTCAAGATACTTTAGGGAACTTGAAAGAACTTTTCAGTCAGCTGAGAAGTGTCTATGAAGAGTCAATGGAAAGACTACCAGAAGTACATGAAGTGTTGAACACTGGAAATATTGAGGTACTGTGTTAACATGATAGTAATATACATGAAAAAAATTCTCGAATCTGATTGGCTAAGAGCAATTAAGGTAACACAATGCCGAGAAAAGATAATACAATACTTTTCACTAATTACCAATTTTGGGTACTGTACAATGTCTGAGCTTTTTCATGTTTATTATAAATTGGTAATAGCATGGCTTCCTGTGCAATTTGGAAAAGCACAAACTTGTGAGTTTTTCAAAGACCTCAAATAGCACTTATCCTTTGGACTCATTCTGTTTTGATAGTCTTTGAAAAACTCACTTTAGTGTGTTTTTTCCAAATTGTACTCGACGTCATGCTATAACCTGTACTAATCAAATTAATAATATATATTTTATTGGTATTAGAAATAAATATGGATGAAGATTAGTGAAGGAAGATTTCTTGAGTGGTTGATGAAATTGTTAGTGAAAGTGGTAAAATAGAATGAATATTTCCCCAAATAGACTAAGTACAATATTTTATTTAACCAATTGAGGGGCAGGGGTGCACATTAGTACTTTACTCTGACTAATGCCAGAGAATGAGCCCTGCCCCTTAATGAGTTAGTTTGTTCAGAAAATTATTCCTTTCTGTTGTTGGTAACTCAATCAATTACAGTGAAAAAACATAGGTACTTATATGTCTTGCCATATTAAACCTCACAGTTGTATGGTATTTTTTTACAACTGCCATGCATCACATTTTTTCCCCTACATACTGCTCATTTATATGGAGTTCTTGGCATGGATTCATTGGAAATCCAGAGAAAAAGAGCTTGTGGGAAGGAAGAGGGATTAAGTATACAGTGACAAAAATATTTAAGTGACAAAATAATCTCAACCCTTCCATGCCTACTTGTGATTGTACAATGAGAAATTACAACAATGGAATAAGCAAAAGAGTTAAGCAAAAAAACCAAATGAAAAAAATTCATATAGGAATACATTCATGCAAATAAGTGTGACCTGATACAACTTTCCAGCCAAAGAAGAGAGAAATTGAAACCTATACTAATTTGCTTTGTTGTTTGCTCTTGGCGTAAGATACAAATGGGACATTGTGAAAAGACATTGCAGGACCTTTGGCAGTAACTGAATGCTCAGTTATTACAGTCTAGTCCAGTCATATAACTGGGATCTTGGGAATAAGCTTTGAATAAGTGATGGTGTATGTATTACTGGATAGAGATTTATTATTAATTATGATTATTAATTATTATTATTAATATTACTATTAATCAGGACTTGAATTTAATTTTTGGGATAATTAACCACTGGGGTTATCAGACATAAATTTTGCCAGCCAAATTACAAAGTTTCCTGTCCAAAACTCTGGAGATGGACTTCACATTTACTGTTTAAGATGTAATTTATTTTTTTTTAGATTTAAATTCATGATTTCAGATTGTTCAAAATACAATCAATCACAAAGCAAAAAAAAAAAAAAAAAAGGACATCAGCATTTGCTGAGATGTAATTACATAATTTCAAACAAGTTTTTTCGTTAACCATGTTGAGTTACTTAAAAAGATTTTTAGTAATCATGCAATGAAAACTACTAACTATTGGTTAGCAGGATACCACTGGCATAGCTACGAATTTCTTCAGAGGGGGCGAAACTATATATTTTCCGACAACTGGGCGTGGTCAAAGGAACGTGGTTAAAAGGTGTGGCTTTTAAAAACTGTGTACAGATGAGACATCATCAAGGAATGAACAAGAATAATATCTTTATTATATTTAATATTTACATCAGATGGCGATATATGTTCGCTATGAAAAGCCGGCTGCCATTTTCAAATCAACCAAGTGTGAAGAAATGGTAATATGCTAGTATATAAACATACAATTTCAGGTATTATCGAATAGGTAGATCGAGGTAGATCAAATGTTTCTATCGCTATTTCTCTTCAAATGTAATGTACACAGACAGGCAACACACTGAACACAGAGTTTTAACTTTTAACGTTGGAAAACGTTTTATAATGTCACGTCCATGTGAATTAACACATGTGAATTAGTGACAGTTTATAGACAATATGGTCAACACCGACAACACGTGAAAGTTTTTTCGCAGTTTGGTAAGCTGTTGCCCACGTATAGACCAGTGTAAAATATTTAGTGACAACATACAGCGTAGATGCCGCAGAAAAACGAAACAGACATTGTATTTGTATCATTTACTATTTACTTTCTTGGTAAGAATGATTCTAAAGTACAAATATATTATACGTGTGAATAATTAATTACTTTGCCAGTTCGCTTCAGAATTTCCGACAAGCTTCCAAATTTTCCGACAAACAGCACCCAAAACGTCGAGGGGGGGGCGGTCGCCCCCCTGCCCCCCTGTAGCTACGCCACTGCAGGATACTTCCAATTTTTGGCCCTGGTAACATTGGAACAAATTTAGAATCCATGTGGGCCAAGTATCAGTTCAAAAATATTTTGTTCTTTAGCATTTGTTACCTCTTGGTGGTGATCATAGTCAGATGGAAAGTGACCACATTGATATGCAGGATCTTGAGAAAAAGAGTCTTGTCAAGGTGAGACATACTGAGCTTTCCATAAGACCAATCCACGTTAACTATGTAGTAATGGCTTTGAATAATTGAAACTTACAAAAATTAAAACTTAAAATTGTTTATGTGAACTAGCGACAATTTCGGTGTGAAAGATTGCCAAGGTCTCAAACATCTCCAAAATATGAAGCAATTTTACTGCGACAAAATTTGCGAAGGAAATCGCAACAAAATTTTTGTCAAAACTTTCCTATGTAACTGGCCCTGAAGAGAGTAAAGTCTTTGTTGTTTGGTTTTAGAGATTGCTTGAAGTGACTTTTCCAGAAGCCGATGTTTTTGGGTTTTTTTTTTTCAAAAAATATTTTGGTTATTTTTTCTAGGAGATTCAACAGCGAAATTTGAAGATTAAAGTTCTCATTGAAAAATTCAGAACATTAATTCAAGACCTTAACCTAATAGTACAGTTAGAAACATCTCAATAGGTGATTTCAACTAAATAGAGGAGAAAATGAGAGAGAATTGCGCATCTGGCATGTTGAGTATTTATATTCCTTTACATAACATTAGTCCAACATAATATTCTGGTCAACTTGTTTGCCACCACGTATCTGGAACGAGATTTCATTGAGAGGACGAAGAAAAAATTGCTACCGCAAACTGTGAGAAAACGATTGCTGAAGGCTTGGTTTGCCTTGAATGCCGTGTGTGCCATAAGATAACGACATTGAAGCACAGTTGATTCCGTATAAACTACAACCAATGCGACAGCTCCCTTTTTCAGTAAATCGGTTGGTGAAACGGATCGTGAGCACGGGAAACCACTAGTTGACGTTCAATTGTAGTCAAAACTTGTTCCTTTGGATGATAAGATAGACCAGATTGGTTCGTAAAACAGGCCGGATTGGTTGCTAAAACTGGCTACTTCTGCCTTTAAGTGAGGCTGTACGTTGTGACAATAAGATTTCTTTGTTAATGTTCCTCCAATGTGGCTGCCACCATCAGACCATTTGGGCATGCGTCATAAGGAGTCACTGAAGCAGACTTTGTTATGTGTCCAGCTTGTTTTTAATATTTTGTACATCTTGCAAAATCAGGAAATGACGTATTTACGAAAACCAGTCAACATCTCAGGGAAACAGTTCGAATTCCTGGCAATTTATCGTACTTTATTCGACTTACTTTTGCTCAAATTCAATGCTAATTTGGGGAAAATCATATCCCTAGCTAACCCGTTGTATAGTTATACCACTGGTTCGTTTTAACAAGTTACTGCTGCTCTTTATGAAGAAACGAGAGCCATTGTGACCAGGCTTCTATCTCAGATAACGTTGTGGTGGGATAGTTTAGAGTAAATTTATAATCAATAAGGTAGGAAATAGTAATTGATGAAAACATTAGTCGCATTACGGGACTCTCATGGTGTAAGAATGGAGAACTTATCATAAACAATTAGTTATATTTGGAAACAAAAACCACTGTAAGCCCACCAGAACGTTGACCCTATGGTCCTAGGTTTGGCTTACAGAAACGGTCGGAAAAGGTTGTAAATCACATGTAAAGCGTGTGTTTTGTCAGCGAAAGAGTACAGAGAGTGACTCCTTAGTTCGAAAAACGAGGGGAATATACAGTCCATTGAGTGCAGTTTACGGAACAAACGAACTTGTGGCACACAATTGGGCGAAAATTGTGCGACAAACGTCTACATCTCTTCGTGAAGAAATGAAAGGTCTCTTGAGGAGACTTCCTTCACCGAGAACTTTTTCCCACGTTGTCGCATGCGGTAAGCTTGCTGAATGACATCCTCTCGTTGATCTCCGTAAGCCAACACGGCCAAAATCGCTTTAATTTGTTCCTCGCTGTGAAAGTCGATCATGAAGTAGAAAAATGCATCTCTTAGGAATTTTAATTTCAGTTGATTAGGCTGATCACAGTTCTCCCTGTTATTCCGTGAAGTCCCTCCGTCCATCCATCCTTGCAAAGCGACTAGTTCCTTCCCCTCAAACCCGTCGCAATTGTTTTTCCTTATTTCTTCCAGGATTTCCTCTTTTTTCGCTAACTCCATTTTGACTTGGACGAGTTCCTTCATGGACGAACAACAAGTGAATACATCGTCAGACTCGCTGAACGGTGACTCATACTCCTTAATCCTTTCCTGTAATTCCTCAGTCGCTTTCTCTGAATCGCGCAGCTTTCTCTTTAGTTCGTGGATCTCCCTGTTACGTTCTTCCACCACTGTACATTTTCTCTGCCATTTCATTTGCTCTTTGTGCACTTGCTCACGACCTTTCTCGACCTCTTTCCGAAGGGTGACGATCTCCTCGTCGCGTGTTTTCAGCAACGTGCATGAGTCTCGATGTGCGCGTTCTAGTTCGCTTATCGTTCCACGCAGTAACATGACTGAAGAAAACTCCAACAAATCGCATTCTATCGTCGAATCTGTCGGACTTTCGCAATCTGTCGTCTCTTTATCATGGGCTGTTGTGACTGTTTTACTGTTAGCAGAATCATCTTCCTCTTTTTCTGAGGTAATTTCCTTACCCCTTTCATTATCTTGTTCTTTTAAAATATCACAATGACAGCAGTTTGTATGATCTTTGTGGTCATGTGAAGCATTTTCTCCTTTGGTTTTTATTTGCTCCTCAATTTTTTCACAGTTCATCTCACATCCTGTCAAAATTTCACTTTGGCCGTTGTTTTCCAGATCTCTCTGATCACGTAAAGCATTTCTTCCTTCGATTTTACTCTGGCACTCAATTCTTCCACTGTTTTCGTGTACTATTAAGATTTCATTTTCACTGCTGTTTTCAACTTCTTTGTAGTCTTGTGAACTATTTTCTCTATCGATTTCACTTTGATCCTCAACATTTCCAACGTTCCCCGTAGATTTCTCTTCCCCTTGCTGTGAAATGTCTTCCCAAATTGTCTTTTCGTTTGACATCGTTTATTCCACAGGCGAAATCAAGTTGTTTTCAATACGCCGTTCTTACAAGGACAAAAGCACTTGTCGCTGAACTCTAGTACCAAATCCCCACGGGTGGCTGAACCTTAAAATCTACCTGTGTCGTAGCTGGTGTTTTCAAACAAAAAATGTGGTTATTTGTTGGAAGCTTTGTTCGTAATAAGCCACAAAAGCAATCCAAAATCAAACTTGCTTCTTGTTAGCCTGCTGCTTTAACTTTGTTTAGCAAGCAACATACAGCCTTAAGGCTATTTCCTTGTACAAGAAGTTCGCGAGAGGCGACTTTTCTCTACAGCTGAAACTTACAAGAAATCTATTCAATTTATACGAGGAAACATCGATTGGTAGGGTGAAATTCGGCCATTGGAAAACGGCATTTACAACCCTAGTTAATTTTAAAACAAATTAAAAATCACTACTGCTGCTAGTCCTGTGGTCGGAAACCGTTAGATATCAATTTTTCAAACATGTCACTACGTCTATCTCGAGTCCCAGCTTTCATTGCTGTAATGACCGTCATATTCCTAGCAAGCGCTATCATTTGATAATTTTTTTGAGTAAATTTGATTTCACGCATAGCTGTTTGAAGAAATGCCTTAAGCCCAGTTCAAACGTCGAACTTTTTATGTGCCGAATCAAATGCAAATCAGTTTAAATAAAAGATTTTACTCGTTAACATTAGATTTGGCACATGAAAAGTTCGACGTTTGAACTAGACCTTAACTCCAAAGCTCATAAACTACTGACGTTTTCCAAAAGAGAATGTCCAGAATTTGCTGTACATGACATACATTTGCCTGAGCCGCAGCGTTAGGCCACTTGATAGGAATGGGTCACTGGATTCGGGAGAAAACAAAATCAGAAGCCGAAAGTCTCCTGGCTTTGTTTTTACGTAGTATTCAAGAGTCTCCCAGGAGGAATCATGCTAATTGTTTCGTCTTTATCGTATTGTAATGCTTCTGTTCAAATGCAAACTAGGGCTTTGGAACTAAAAACAGGCTTTAAAATAAAGTCCACAAATCGTTAACAGCCACTCGAGGTTGTCAGCCACGTTCTTGTCAAATTTGTTTGATTAATCGTGAAATAGTTTGTCTCGCTGACCGTATGCATGACTTTGGAGTCGCATGTTGAAATTTTGGTGAATTGAAGCGTCTGGTTGTGTACTATGATTGCAGGATGGTAAAACTCAATCCGAGGTTTTCAAGGTACGATAATATGGACATAAACGTATTTCCTTTGAATGTAAGTCAAACATTTTTACAAGACTTTTTTGTGCCAACATTGACCCAACAGCTAGTGACTGGTATAAGTCTTTGAGAGGCTGTCTAGAAACAACGCTTTCACAGACCACGACACATGCAATTTAATATCGTCCAATTATGGTTTGTCTTCTGATTTTTAATTGCTGGAATTCTCTCTTTCAGGTCTTCGCCTCTTCAACAAGTTTATCTTATCGGAGTAGTTTGTGTGACAATAACCAACACTCTGATATTCATATTCGTTGTAAGACATGTAGCCTTCCTACGGTTAACCTGTCAAATCAATATTTTCCGCATTGCAAGTAAGTATATTCTGTGACATATGTGAGAGCACTGACAACGTAAGCCGTAAGACAGATGAGATATCCAAGACATGGTTTTGTGTCGAAATTTTTAACGGGAATACTAAAGTTTTGAATGAAGGCCATCGTCAAAGGGTGGAAAACGAAGTCAAACTTCATGCAGAAGGTTTCCTGATAAATCTCCATACACGATTTCCTTCCCCAGGGTATTGTACTAAATCGAAAGAAGGTCGGCAAAACGGACGTGGCTGGTATCGCCTGGCTGACTCTCTTACCTGACTGGTCTTTCTCAAAAATCAATAAATTCTTCTAGAATATGATTATCTAGTTAATTTGGGTGTCGAGAAATTATCCTCCTTAACTTTTACCGCTATTTTGAAATAATGGCTTTTGTTAGAGACTGTCGGAGAGAGCGAAAGGTGGACGTTCGTCAAGCTCATATTCCCCGAAAAACGATACCTTAGCCCCAGACAAGGATCAAAACTGCATGCTCCTGATGATGACCTGTGAGAACCAATGAGCTGCCGAGACTGAGCCGGCGAACTAAGGTGCAGCTGCTTAAGCGGTAGCCACAATATGGTATAATAAAGTGGTCGAACGAGATAAATGATATACACAACATGCATGTGGACGATACGTAGTTGTTTGCCAAGGTCGATGGTTTGTACCCCACCTGGGGCCAGGCCGGTTGTTCAAAGCACGATTAGTGCTAATCCAGGGGTACAAGTTAATCTGTTTCGTTGGTTTCGTTTATTTTGGTTGAACGATCTAGTTCAGATTTCACAGCTTAAAAGCTTTCAGTATATGCCCAAATCCGTAAAAGAAAATCCCAACTATTCTCAGCAGCAACATCGGACAAGCGTCCACAACATTTTCGCTAATCCTGGGTTAAGCAAATCGCCTTTTGAATAATCGGGGCCTGGGGCTCAAAAATTAATCGCCCGTAGGACCGTTGTAAAAATTTGAACTGGATTCTTTCCACAACTTTTTAGATGAACAAATAAACATCAATAAAAATGGCGGTGACAGCACTAAAACTGCTTACGAAACTAGTCTTCTCCAAGGACATCAGAACCATCCTTCACTTCCGGGACACAAAGCTCCTCGTCGAGGACGGTATGTCGTAATTCCTAGAAATTATCGCAAGCGTTCTTGGAGTAGTTGGGATTCCAAGATTCCAACTATTTACGCAATTACTCCTACCTATTAACGCGCTCTACAGAAGGCCGAACTTAAGCGAGTGTCGTAAACTTTTCGACAAGTTCGCAACCTTCACTGGACCGTAATTGAAGATTCTGAGAGGAAGACGCCATTGGTGAAAAAGCTGTTGGACAATTCAGGAATAAAGTGCACTCATTTAGCGAAGAGAACAAGGGAAAAGTGGAGGTTAAAAGAATCTGAGATTTCTCGAAAAATTCCTATTGTTGATCAGAGAAATTTCGGATTCCTTATATAACACCCTTACTATGTGTTATATATACATTAATATATGTAAGTAAATTTCATCTTACTAAGTGTAGATGTTTGTAAGCTTGGATGTATATATGATGAAAAGTTTGTTCTCAAGCTTTATCTCAGAAAATTTGTGAGTTCCCCAACGGGAATCGAACCCCTGTCTCCTGATTGCCGGTACGGTTGTTTTACCACTATTAATATATATATATATATATATATATATATATATATATATATCGCTTACCTCAAAAAGTCACTACAGCCTGTTTCATCTTGGGAAAGAATCTTCAGGTGACTCACCTGAAGATTCTTTCCCAAGATGAAACAGGCTGTAGTGACTTTTTGAGGTAAGCGATATAATCCCATTTGCTCTTTCTTTGCGTTATTGAGCCCTCTTTGCATTTCGTAAACCTAAACGTTCACGTATATATATATATATATATATATATATATATACGTG
Source organism: Heliopora coerulea (assembly GCA_030142905.1). Taxonomy (NCBI): domain Eukaryota; kingdom Metazoa; phylum Cnidaria; class Anthozoa; order Scleralcyonacea; family Helioporidae; genus Heliopora; species Heliopora coerulea. Next base: position 329,320 of record JASJOG010000089.1, read on the forward strand.
AACGTTTAGGTTTACGAATTGCAAGTATGTATATATATATGTATATATATATACATAAGTATGTATATATATATACATACATATATATATATATGTATTTATATATATATATATACATACATATATATATATATACATACATATATATATACATACATACATATATATATACATACATATATATATATGTATGTATATATATATATATATACATACATATATATATATATATATATATGTATGTATGTATGTATGTATGTATGTATATATGTATATATATATACAGTGGCAGTCAAAAGTAGTCAGTTTTTTTGAGGACACAATTTTTGGCATAACTTTTTATCCAATAGGCCGTTTTGGTTCATTCTTTTTTTGAATGACACGGCATTATCCTTGCTTAGGATTTCGGCAATCGAGATACCAGGCGGAAAACGAAGTCTAGTGATAAAGATTATTGCCCAGCAAATAATTTTGAAGAAGCCCATAATCAAATACACATGTCAGGATACTTTGAAAGAAATTTAATGAGGAACTAACGTTTCGTCACTTTACAAGTAACATCATCAGAGTGTCTATTTACATGAAAATTTTCGGCTGTAAAAGTGACGAAACGTTAGTTCCTCATTAAATTTCTTTCAAAGTATCCTGACATGTGTATTTGATTATGGGCTTCTTCAAAAT
>JASJOG010000089.1:335000-467500 GCA_030142905.1 Heliopora coerulea
CACATAACAGTCATTTGTACAGTCTAATAATGCTGTAGCCGTAGAATGAAACTTTCGAAAACCAAATTGACTATCACTTAAAAGTCTAAATTTGGATAAGTAACTGTACAGTTGATCATACAGAATTTTTTCCATGATTTTGCTAATGGATGGCAGGACAGAAATTGGTCTGTAATTTCCTGCCACACTTCGTAGGCCATTTTTGTATAGAGGTATTACTCTAGCCGTTTTCCATTCATCAGGGAATGAGGACACAGTAATGGCGTGATTAAAAATGTGTCAGTGAATCTGAAATAGCAGGTGAAGCAATCTTAATAATTTTACAAGAAATCTTGTCGACACCTGGGGCTTTGTTGCTTGAAAGACCAGTCAGAAGTTGATAGACGTGATTGACCGTGACAGGCTGGAATGCAGTGAATTCTGATTCGGCATTTTTGACATAAGTTTCAAAGTTGAAATTTGAAGTATCAATTTGGCTAGCTAAATTTGGGCCAATCTTTGAAAAATAATCATTAAAACCTTCTGCAATATCTTTAGGGTTAGTTAAATTATTTTCACCAAGTTTTAGCTCATTTACAATTGTTGGTTTGTTTTGTCTTCCCAATAAACTGTTTATAGTCTTCCAAGCCTCCTTGGGATTGGACTCATCACCAGCAATTTTCGTGGAATAGTAATTTTTCTTGGCATTTCTTAGTTGTATATTTACTTTATTCCTGGTTCTTTGGTAATTTAACCAATCATTTTTGAGGCCTGTAATAATGGCTTTGCTTTTAGCTTGTCTCTGGTATTAATAAGTTCTTTTATGGAACTTGTAATCCAAGGGACTCGTCTTGTTCTAATTTTTATGTTGACGAGGTGCATGTTTATCTAAGACTAAGAATAGCATTTTCCAAATTTCCCATTTTGCATTTGGGGTTTCGGCCAGAAAATACACATTTTCCCACTGTTGTTGCATCAGATCCTCAACAAACTCTTGGGTATGAAATTTCTTCATATTTCTAATTTCAACTGTGTTTTCTAGTTTCTTAACAACAGAGATCTTTCTGATTGTAAAAACTAAACTATGGTCACTTATTCCAGTGTGGATAACACCAGAATCAAAAACTTTTTCTGGGGTATTAGTAACTATATGGTCAATAAGGGAGGAGGTTGTCATAGTTACTCTGGTAGCTTCTTGAATCAATTGTGACAATTGATACAATTCATATAAAGATTTAATTTTCTTTATCGGCATATTTTCATCTTTACCTGTCTTTAACATATCACAGTTTAAATCACCAAGAATATAAAATTCTTTATTTTCATCATCAATAGTTTTGATAAAATTTTAAAGATGCTCAAAGAAATCTGCTGATGCATTGGGTGGTCTATAGATTGTTGTGACTAGGAATGCCTTGCAATGCCGTTTGATAATTTCTGCATACAGCCTCTAGTTCAGAGGGAATCAGATCATTTCTTATGTTGTAGTTTATGGAGCTACGCAAGTAGATACAAACTCCACCCCAATTTCGTAATCTATCTTTCCTCATTATATAATCATTCAAGTGAAGTTAATTATAGGTCAAATAAGGTCAAAATATGAAAGTTTATTGCATAGAAAGTAGTTTTGCAGTGATTTGAGTGGTTTTTCGATCAAATTACGTTGAATATTTTAGGTCGAAAAATTTGACCAAAAAGTAAAGGGGTTAACCTTTGGTTTTTGACGATTTTTCGACCAATTTCCAACTTTCGAAATAAGGTCAAAATATGAAAGTTTATTGCATAGAAAGTAGTTTTGCAGTGATTTGAGTGGTTTTTCGGTGACATTACATTGAATATTTTAGGTCGAAAAATTGGACCAAAAAGGAAAGGGGTTAACCTTTGGTTTTTGACGATTTTTCGACCAATTTCCAACTTTCGAAATAAGGTCAAAATATGAAAATTTAGGCCGAATAAGATAGTTCTGGCCATATTTGAGGGACTTTGCAGTAATATTTGAGATGATTTTTGAAGTCGAAAAATTGGACCAAAAAGTAAAGGGGTTAACCTTTGGTTTTTGACGATTTTTCGACCAATTTCCAACTTTCGAAATAAGGTCAAAATATGAAAATTTAGGCCGAATAAGATAGTTCTGGCCATATTTGAGGGACTTTGCAGTAATATTTGAGATGATTTTTGAAGTCGAAAAATTGGACCAAAAAGTAAAGGGGTTAACCTTTGGTTTTTGACGATTTTTCGACCAATTTCCAACTTTCGAAATAAGGCGAAAATATGAAAGTTTATTGCATAGAAACTAGTTTTGCAGTGATTGGAGTGGTTTTTCGGTGAAATTACGTTGAATATTTGAGGTGGAAAAATTGGACCAAAAAGTAAAGGGGTTAACCTTTGGTTTTTGACGATTTTTCGACCAATTTCCAACTTTCGAAATAAGGTCAAAATATGAAAATTTAGGCCGAATAAGATAGTTCTGGCCATATTTGAGGGACTTTACAGTAATATTTGAGATGATTTTTGAAGTCGAAAAATTTGACCAAAAAGTAAAGGGGTTAACCTTTGGTTTTTGACGATTTTTCGACCAATTTCCAACTTTCGAAATAAGGCGAAAATATGAAACTTTATTGCATAGAAACTAGTTTTGCAGTGATTTGAGTGGTTTTTCGATCAAATTACGTTGAATATTTTAGGTCGAAAAATTTGACCAAAAGGTAAAGGGGTTAACCTTTGGTTTTTGACGATTTTTCGACCAATTTCCAACTTTCGAAATAAGGTTAAAATATGAAAGTTTAGGCCGAATAAGATAGTTCTGGCCATATTTAAGGGACTTTACAGTAATATTTGAGATGATTTTTGAGGTCGAAAAATTTGACCAAAAAGTAAAGGGGTTAACCTTTGGTTTTTGACGATTTTTCGACCAATTTCAAACTTTCGAAATAAGGCGAAAATATGAAAGTTTATTGCATAGAAAGTAGTTTTGCAGTGATTTGAGTGGTTTTTCGACGAAATTACGTTGAATATTTTAGGACGAAAAATTTGACCAAAAAGTAAAGGGGTTAACCTTTGGTTTTTGACGATTTTTCGACCAATTTCAAACTTTCGAAATAAGGTCAAAATATGAAAGTTTATTGCATAGGAAGTAGTTTTGCAGTGATTTGAGTGGTTTTTCGATCAAATTACGTTGAATATTTTAGGTCGAAAAATTTGACCAAACAGGAAAGGGGTTAACCTTTGGTTTTTGACGATTTTTAGACCAATTTCCAACTTTCGAAATAAGGCGAAAATATGAAAATTTATTGCATAGAAACTAGTTTTGCAGTGATTTGAGTGGTTTTTCGGTGAAATTACGTTGAATATTTGAGATGGAAAAATTGGACCAAAAAGTAAAGGGGTTAACCTTTGGTTTTTGACGATTTTTCGACCAATTTCCAACTTTCGAAATAAGGTCAAAATATGAAAATTTAGGCCGAATAAGATAGTTCTGGCCATATTTGAGGGACTTTGCAGTAATATTTGAGATGATTTTTGAGGTCGAAAAATTTGACCAAAAAGTAAAGGGGTTAACCTTTGGTTTTTGACGATTTTTCGACCAATTTCCAACTTTCGAAATAAGGTTAAAATATGAAAGTTTAGGCCGAATAAGATAGTTCTGGCCATATTTGAGGGACTTTACAGTAATATTTGAGATGATTTTTGAGGTCGAAAAATTTCACCAAAAAGTAAAGGGGTTAACCTTTGGTTTTTGACGATTTTTCGACCAATTTCCAACTTTCGAAATAAGGTCAAAATATGAAAATTTAGGCCGAATAAGATAGTTCTGGCCATATTTGAGGGACTTTGCAGTAATATTTGAGATGATTTTTGAAGTCGAAAAATTGGACCAAAAAGTAAAGGGGTTAACCTTTGGTTTTTGACGATTTTTCGACCAATTTCCAACTTTCGAAATAAGGCGAAAATATGAAAGTTTATTGCATAGAAACTAGTTTTGCAGTGATTGGAGTGGTTTTTCGGTGAAATTACGTTGAATATTTGAGGTGGAAAAATTGGACCAAAAAGTAAAGGGGTTAACCTTTGGTTTTTGACGATTTTTCGACCAATTTCCAACTTTCGAAATAAGGTCAAAATATGAAAATTTAGGCCGAATAAGATAGTTCTGGCCATATTTGAGGGACTTTACAGTAATATTTGAGATGATTTTTGAAGTCGAAAAATTTGACCAAAAAGTAAAGGGGTTAACCTTTGGTTTTTGACGATTTTTCGACCAATTTCCAACTTTCGAAATAAGGCGAAAATATGAAACTTTATTGCATAGAAACTAGTTTTGCAGTGATTTGAGTGGTTTTTCGATCAAATTACGTTGAATATTTTAGGTCGAAAAATTTGACCAAAAGGTAAAGGGGTTAACCTTTGGTTTTTGACGATTTTTCGACCAATTTCCAACTTTCGAAATAAGGTTAAAATATGAAAGTTTAGGCCGAATAAGATAGTTCTGGCCATATTTAAGGGACTTTACAGTAATATTTGAGATGATTTTTGAGGTCGAAAAATTTGACCAAAAAGTAAAGGGGTTAACCTTTGGTTTTTGACGATTTTTCGACCAATTTCAAACTTTCGAAATAAGGCGAAAATATGAAAGTTTATTGCATAGAAAGTAGTTTTGCAGTGATTTGAGTGGTTTTTCGACGAAATTACGTTGAATATTTTAGGACGAAAAATTTGACCAAAAAGTAAAGGGGTTAACCTTTGGTTTTTGACGATTTTTCGACCAATTTCAAACTTTCGAAATAAGGTCAAAATATGAAAGTTTATTGCATAGGAAGTAGTTTTGCAGTGATTTGAGTGGTTTTTCGATCAAATTACGTTGAATATTTTAGGTCGAAAAATTTGACCAAACAGGAAAGGGGTTAACCTTTGGTTTTTGACGATTTTTAGACCAATTTCCAACTTTCGAAATAAGGCGAAAATATGAAAATTTATTGCATAGAAACTAGTTTTGCAGTGATTTGAGTGGTTTTTCGGTGAAATTACGTTGAATATTTGAGATGGAAAAATTGGACCAAAAAGTAAAGGGGTTAACCTTTGGTTTTTGACGATTTTTCGACCAATTTCCAACTTTCGAAATAAGGTCAAAATATGAAAATTTAGGCCGAATAAGATAGTTCTGGCCATATTTGAGGGACTTTGCAGTAATATTTGAGATGATTTTTGAGGTCGAAAAATTTGACCAAAAAGTAAAGGGGTTAACCTTTGGTTTTTGACGATTTTTCGACCAATTTCCAACTTTCGAAATAAGGTTAAAATATGAAAGTTTAGGCCGAATAAGATAGTTCTGGCCATATTTGAGGGACTTTACAGTAATATTTGAGATGATTTTTGAGGTCGAAAAATTTCACCAAAAAGTAAAGGGGTTAACCTTTGGTTTTTGACGATTTTTCGACCAATTTCAAACTTTCGAAATAAGGCGAAAATATGAAAGTTTATTGCATAGAAAGTAGTTTTGCAGTGATTTGAGTGGTTTTTCGACGAAATTACGTTGAATATTTTAGGACGAAAAATTTGACCAAAAAGTAAAGGGGTTAACCTTTGGTTTTGGACGATTTTTCGACCAATTTCAAACTTTCGAAATAAGGTCAAAATATGAAAGTTTATTGCATAGGAAGTAGTTTTACAGTGATTTGAGTGGTTTTTCGATCAAATTACGTTGAATATTTTAGGTCGAAAAATTTGACCAAAAAGTAAAGGGGTTAACCTTTGGTTTTTGACGATTTTTCGACCAATTTCCAACTTTCGAAATAAGGTCAAAATATGAAAGTTTATTGCATAGAAAGTAGTTTTGGAGTGATTTCAGTGGTTTTTGAGCGAAATTACGTTGAATATTTTAGGTAGAAAAATTTGACCAAAAAGTAAAGGGGTTAACCTTTGGTTTTTGACGATTTTTCAACCAATTTCCAACTTTCAAAATAAGGTGAAAATATGAATGTTTATTGCATAGAAAGTAGTTTTGCAGTGATTTGAGTGGTTTTTCGGAAATAAGTTTGAAATACGACAGTTTATGCGAAATAACTTAGTTTAGGGTTGATTGCAGTCGTTTTAGCTTAAAATTCGAAGATATTTTTCACCGAAAATTAAAGGGGTTAACCCATGGTTTTGGACGATTTTTCGACCAATTTTAATGTTTCCAATTAAGCTTAAAATATGACAGTTTAGGCGAGACCATTTAGTTTTGCGTCGATTTCATTCATTTTAGCTTAAAATTCCAAGAGATTTCGACCAATTTTAAAGTTTCGAAATAAGTTTAAAATATGAAAGTTTAGGCGAAATGATTTAGTTTGATAATCATTAAAGCTGTTTTAGCTTATTTTTAGAAGAAATTTTGGAGGGTAGCTTTATTTTTGTTAGAAAATACCACATATAGGAATGCATTATTCTCGTGATATGAAAAAAATTTTGAGGTGAAAATTTAGCGGTTTGTAAAAAATGTACTTCAATTTGATAAATTTTTGAATAAATCGGTTGAGTAGTTTTCGATAATAACTTGATTTTCGTGATAAAATACCAGATATTACAATCGTTTATTCTCGTGATTGCGAACGAATTTTGAAGTGAAAATTGAACAGTTTGTAGAGTAAAATTGGTACTTTAATCTGATAAATTTTTGATTAAATTGGTTGAGTAGTTTCTGAGAATTACGTTTTTGGTTTTTCTTAGAAATTATAAGATACCGGAATCCTTTATTGAAATGATTTGGAAAGAATTTTGAAATGAAAATTTATCAGTTTTAATATCAGTTTGTAAAGTCAGCACTTTCAACTGATAAATTTCCGACAAAATTCATTGAGTAGTTTTTGACAAATACGTATCTTCCTAATAAAATACCAAAGTCCACATTTTAAGACATAAAAAAATTCATTAGTAAAATTGTGAAGATGCCTATCTTGGAATGTTGAGGCATGCAGTTGCGTGTTCACCGTGAGTAGAATTTGGAAGTCTGACAGAGGGTAAATTATAAAGAAAAACTTACCCTAACGTAGGTAAATTTATTTTTAATACATTTGGCGACTAGATTGCTCTTTTATGTTGCACGTTCTTTAATAGGCGCTCATGCAAATGTCACAAGACAGTAAGAAAAGGTGGCTCACGAGACGACAGTCGAGCCCAAGCAATACTTAATGATTGGACCAAAAAGTAAAGCTAGTCATGGAGGAATGGGACACTTTTCAGTTTCAGGCTCCTGCTCGGTCAACTCTGAACACGGGTCCAAATCATTGAACTCAGTCTTTTTAGAGTTCAATGGTCCAAATAATCGTTACAAGGTGCCCTCGGGTGATTGTACCCCACACTTTGTGGCCCCTGACGTCTTCCCTGAGCGGAGTGTGTTGCATACTTAATCAGATTCCAGAGTTCCCAACTGTCAGTGTGAACAGTGGTTTACAATTCGTTGCAAGTGAAAAGATAATTTTTTTGAACTCCCGCAATATTATCTAAAAAACTACTCTAACATTTTTAAATCCTCTAAATGAGCACGCAAGTTAAATACGTCGAGCATGTTTCAGTACCGGTATTTAACTCCATCTCATTATTTCACGCTTCTGTTTCACACGGTATACATTCAAAGTCAAACTTGCTTTACATGCTTATTCCAGTTTATAAAAACCGAACCAAAATTGATAGATAACAGAGATTCGGTGCCGTCGATGCGGAACTTCGCAAGAACAAATTTAAATCTAAAGTTTAGCTTAACCCAGGAAGAGTTTAGGTGGAATAAAGTACAGATCCAGCGGTTAAAATACAGATGAAGTCTACACTGAATTTTTTTTGTTTCAACAAAACACTTCCTCTTTCCAAATCCATTAGCTCTCGACCAGAGACTTATTTTTCACGTTGACAAGCTAACGGCTTTGGGTCAAAGAAAAGGATATCTGCCGCAATGATTGATACACAGCTAACACTAAATCCCTTGACAACAGAAAACTGAAGGGTTATTTTTTTTACAATATTTATAAACAGCAGTGATTCAATTCACTTATACAGTTTACAGATAACGAAGACAACGTGTATGCTAGAATTCTGGGGGAAACAAACGAAAGCAATAAAAATAAATGAAGTTCACAGTTTTGACAAAACGAGTCTTGGGCTGCAGAAAAAGGCATTTCACTACCTTGAATTTAACTGTACAAAGAAAGGTGAGTATGGCGCAGGAAGGCCACACGAACACAGATGATTAAATATCACTAAACACTTCCTAACCTTAGTACAATGACCTGGCGTTTACAGTTGAGAATCAAGTCAACCACACCTTTGATCTGACATCAACCAAGTACAATAGGCACCTGATGTGACCGCTAGAAGGTTGCTTTGTAAAAGCAAGACTGTCACAACCTTCACCATGTTCAAGCATGGTACGTGTGATACAACCATACGTCTCACACTACTTATATCATCGTTGGCTCAGTTTCTTTTGTTCTCCAGGGGTTGGTAAATAACTTATCAACCTCACGGGGATATTTGTATGCTTTCTACCGAAATTTCGCCATTTCTGTATGTTGGTCTGGCAAATTAAATACTTCTTTCGAAACTTCACCAACGATGATATAATTCGGTTATACACCTAGGACTCGCTTGTATGGATTTTAATCACCACAGTTGGGTGATTAAAACGTTGTCAACTTCTCATGCACTGTTCTCAGTTGGTTAAAATTAAACATTGAACTTGATAAAAAGTGAATCACCGTTTTATTCAACGGACACCAGGTAATTAGCTTGCGACTTTCTCTTTTAGGCCCCAGCTAGCATTTCATCGGAAATGGTTTTCGTCCGGATCAACTAGATCTAAACAGTACCCAAAACTTTGCAGTTCAGTTCGCATTAACCCCCTTCCCTTTCTTTTCTGACCTGTAGTTCAGTGCCAGAAAACATACTTCAAAAATGTCTTTGAACGCTGCTATTTTGTTGGAACACTGCACCAAACTTAACCCTTCCAAGCGGATTACTGCATTTAGAATAGGGTACAAGACGTATCGCCTCACTCTTTGTTTCTTTGTTGGGGAGTGATTTGCTGACGGATTCAGAGAGAATTTTGTACAAGTTCACTGCGCAATAGTGACTGAACGCCTTGTCTGACAGGAAAAGTAATCCGGCAACGCAAGCAATCTACAGCGTGAACTTATTTTCAAAATACGATTGTGGCATAAGACTGTTTCTCCACGCGCACACAATGTTGTCTCAATGTCGCAGCTCTTGCTTTCGATTCGCACGCTAATGCAGCCATCGTATACATCAAAAGGAACAATCATGTATAACAATCATATCAAGTAAGTGGGCCTGATAGTGTAACTATGGTCTTAGTGTGAACATAGACTCAGTTTGAACTAAGATCAATCCAAAAGCGACAGCTGATTGACCTAATAATTCTTCAGAGTTTGTACTGAAATCGAAGTGAGAAAGTCGAAAATTTGAAGAAGTTTAAGATGTTTTGGTTGTGTTGGATGCTTAAATGTGAAATCTAAATCGTGCCAGAAATAAACTGAATTTTGTCAAGGAATTTACGTTCTCTACAAGACAACAGCTTAAAAACTTCCTTGATTTATCGGACAGAATTTGGCATGGAATTGTCCAAATCGTTACTGAAATCTACAGAAGTGTGACAAAAATTAGTATTGTCTTGTCTTTTCCAAATTTAACAACTTGAAAATGCCACTTACTAGATTTACGTTCTCAATCAAGTTAAATACCTTGACAGCCTACAAGTCTGTTGAATTTGAGGGTCTTTAAAGCATGTGTAAACCCTGTTTAAAATGGTTTTTCTTAAAGGAAAAAGCCTAATAGTATTTGCCTGGGTATTTTTTTGCCATGTCCGCAAAAACCCATTCAACTGCATTTATCTTGCGCATGTGATGTTTGAACTCAGTTCTCAAACCACTAAAGCAAAAGGGTAAAATCCTGAGACCTTTACAGACAGCCTACAGTCCCTGAGTGTTTAGAGAAACAAACTGGCCGTAATGTTTCCTGAGAATATTTTCCATGCAAGTTAAAATCCTTTCATTCATGTCATGTTAGCCTGTTTTAGTTTTGAGGCGGTGGAGGAGGTGGCGGCGGAGCACCAGTCATCATGGCTTGTGCCTAATAAGAACCAACAAGAACACATTAGGTCCAGTATATTAGCGCGAGGTTATGAAAATAACACTGCCAAATCCATCTCGTTAATAGCCCAGCGAAGATTGGAAGACAGGGACAGAAACGAAGAAAAGGGAAGTGAAGGGATAGGCGGGAGTAAGATGGCGATTGGAAGGAATGTATGGGAAGGGAAAGTAGGGAAGGGGAGGGATAGCAAGGAAAGAGTAAGGATTGGAAGGGAAGGGGAAAAGAACGAAAGGGAAAGAAGGGAAGAGATGGAAAGGGAAGCAAAGGGAAGAGAGGAGAGCGAAGAAAAGAAAGAAAAAAAGAATGGAATAGGAAAGAAAAGAGAAAAGGAAAGAAAAGAGAAAAAAGCAAAGAAAAGAAAAAGAGAAGAAAAGAAAAGAGGAGGGAAAAAAAGAGAAGAGAGAGAGGAGAGAGAGAAGAGGATAGTAAATCAACCAATTCACTCTCCAGACAAAATGGTAAAAATAAAAACAAACTAACAATAACCCCCCCAAAAAAACCCAAAAAAAACCAAACAACCCTCCAGGAAACAGAAGGAAACATGTTATGGTTCCAAATTCTCATGCAAGTGATAAAAGTACAAGTGATAAAACTAACCCACGGCGGCGCCGGGGAGTCCTTGGATGAGGGAGGCGGTGGTGGCGGAGGAGGTGGATTCTGGTAACCTGAGAAAGCTGGAGGAGGTGGTGCGTAACCAAATGGCGAAGCCATCCCACTTTGCCACGGATCTGGGAACAGGAGTTAGTGAAAAACAATGTATAATGTTGAAATACTCATTAATCATTCAATAGTAAGAACACAAAAGAAAATTGGCTCCTTAAGGTAAATCGGATAGAGAAGCGTCCTGATTTACATAAACTTCTTCCTTGGATTTTCTTTGTTATAATTTCGAAAACTTCAGAATAGCCGGTAATGAGGGCCATCTAAATGTCTTCGTATTTTACGAAAGATATAATATGGGATTTACGAGGCGAGCCTTGTCGCACCCTGGTCGCTCGTATTTTCTTCATTATTTACTTTCTGCAAATGAACAATTTTGAGCCTGGTATTTACTTAACTATTTCAAAAGGTTTTCCGCAGTGTACGTACCTAGAAGTTGATGTTAGTCCAAACAATGATAATCATAAAGTTTAACTTGCAACCACAATACGAATTTGCTGGTGTTACATTAAAAGAGGTCTTTCACTTACGATTTTGAGTTTGCCAGGGTGGTACGCCAGGTGCTTGGCCGGGGGGCGGAGGAGGAGGGGGAGCCGAACCTTGCTGAACCTGGGGAGGTGGGTGGCCGGGTAATCCATGAGGTGGTCCACCTGAAAACAGCAGAGGAAAAAAGTGTTACGAAACTAAAAAAAGACATTTAATAAAAATTTGCATTTCAGAGCATTCTTCAGCATAACATTACGCTAAAGTTTCAAGATTAACAAAAAATCTACGAAAATCAACTAAACAGCTATGACATCACAATAATTCGTTCTTAAATCAGGGCTTATCAAACGTTTCTCACAGAAGCCTCTCTTAAACCATTTTCCTTACTTGGCACACGCCACTCTCAAAAGAAAACAAAACGCCGGTAACTCTCAGAACCAGTTTTGTAGTCATATCCACCCTATCTAAGACCAAGCCCACAAACTCATGGGTCGAAAGGCTGCTTGCAAACTGTAGTAAAAGATATCGGCAATCTTACCATACATGGTCGAACGCCCGCTGTTTCAAATTGTATTTGAAGTATTTTCACGGTTACAGTTTTAAACTGATTTAAAATGAAACTCGCCCCCTCCCCCAAGCAGTCAGATCACATTACCCCAGGATGAAAACTTCTACCAGACACAATTACCTTGCATTCCAAATGGTGACATGGTAGAAGTCCCACCGCCCTTGTTCCAAGGTGGTTGGTTACCAGGAGGATGAGATGCACCTCGGTTGGTTAAGTTTGCTGGTGGAGGAACAGGTGAGCTCATTAATGGTTTTGGACCACTTCCAGGGTTCCACGGCGGCATTGAACTTGGTTGGTGTGGCGTTGCACCGCTTCCCTAAAAAAGATGGATACGATTATTAGTGAGCATTTTACCGGAGTAAATCTGAGGGCAGCTCTCAACGAAGTTAAACAGCACGTAAAGCATTCCCCCCCCGATTAACACTTATATTTACACATGGTTATATGTTTGAGAAAACTTTGTATGGAAACGTTTTATAAAGCGAAAAATCAATGTGTGACCCAACCAAGACAAGTTGCCAAACATCCAACATCGAGATCTTCCAGTGAGTATTAATCAGTTGAGCTACGCAGAGCGCCGCTGAGAATCGTGTTGAATCTTGTTGCGTTTTGAAGCGGCTTTCGCAGGTTTGCTCCATTTTTTAATAAATATGGACAAGCCTTGGTCGAAAAATTTCCGAGCAGATGTGCAGATAAATGCATAAAAACTACCATATTTAGTGTTTCAACAATGTGGGATGGCCAAAGAGTCATGTAACGTTTCAAACAGAAAGTGAGACAGAGAACTGTGATTCAACTTACAAACTTTGCAACTGGAGGTCCAGCTGGTTTCACTCCTGGAGGTTTCATAGGACCAGGACTGGTCATCAGTGGCGCTGGAGCAGGGGGTGGGGGCTGTGGTTTAGGCGTCGTGGGTGCGGCCGGCGGACCCGTTGGTCCAGGGGGACCAGCTGGACCAGCAGGTCCAGGTGGTCCTTCTCCAAGTTCCGCCATAAGAGACATGTACTAGAATATACAGTAAGTATAAAAGTTAGCCGTAGAAGAAAGATTGAGAGGGGGTCAATCTGCTATAGGTGCAATTAATGTATTAATAATATTGTACAATAATATTGTATAATAATATAATAATGATGTCTTGGGAATGTGCGATTTCAAGATAAAGGTGCGATCCGACGACGAAAGGCTAAATTGGAATAACGCTTAAAGTCGGGGAAAATAATGCGTTAATTCTAAGCGACGTTATTTCCGAACTGACTTTTTTCTTCTTCTAAACTTTACATTGTTAAAAAAAAATACAGTATTATGAACAAAAACTTATAACTAGTTCTTGAGTGTCATTAATGCGAAGAAAAAGGACGTCAAAGTGATTTCAAAACAAAACTGCAAGACTCAATGCGTTATGGTCACGGCAAACAAATAGCTTTGTATGGAGAAACGTACTTATTTACCTCACTGTCCATCTTGGCAGTGTCTTGTGGCGTGGATGGCACTGCATTTCCAACCCTGTACAAAGGAAGAGTTATGAAACATTTAAATCATTAATGAGATAAAGTCAGGATAAATGCCAGTCTTTTACAGCTAAACCTTTGTCCAGCGTAAGAAAATAGGCGACAAAAGCAAACAAGGGACCAGAAAAGACCGTTTGTCAAATAACACAGCCATATATAAACACAATTACCAGAACAAGTCCTTCTCTCAAGCCTAAGAGATTTCTCTCGTACCTCTATCGAACTATACAAGCACGTGGAAAGTTTTACAAACATGAAAGAGGAATGCAAAACATTAGACAACAGCCGAGAGTTCCCGAGTGGGTCTGTAATGTGATAGATGACATAGACTCCATAGACCGAATATTTGGTAAAATAAGGAACTCACGCTTTCTGAGTGCAATCCATAGCCACGTGACCACTGGCACCACATTTAGAGCAAGTGAGGGCTGCAGTAAAGTTTTGCTGTTCAGGACATTCCCAATGCTTGTGTTCAGAAGAGCCACAGTTCCTACAACGAGCTATTTCATCATCTCGCAAGGTTCCATTAAGAGCTGCCAGCTCACGAAGTTGCATCCTCTTCAGGTCGTTCTGCCCTTCAGGTGCATCCACACCTTGTTTGATAATCTCTTTGATCTACAGAAATACAATCAAAGGAAAAAAAACGTTCCAAGAGTACTATAATATGCTTTCTCGTCAAAAATCATTTAACCCTTTAACGCCCATAATGAGCCGTATCTAAGTGGTAATTCACCCAGGTGAGTTGTAGGTGGTAATTCACCCAGATTTTTGTTGGTTGTAACGTTTGTAAGCAAGGTGTAATGTCCGAACTCTTTTAAGTATGCTCAAAAATATCAAAGACAAAAAAAATTGTTAGGCTAGCTCTATGTTAAAACAGTGAACTTTCTACAATCAATAAAAACTGTACCAGTTCAACACATTTCTTCACAGACTCGTGGCTCTGTCCTGTAACTAAAGCATGGAGTATCTCATCTTCGCCTGCAATTGGCTGACCGTCGCGACGTCCCTGAAATTTCAAAAATATTGATTAGAACTTTACATTAGCAATGAGAGAATTTGGAAGTGCCACGCATTTCCATTTACAGTTAAGCCTTTATTCTGAAGACTTATGATATCTTCAGTGAAGATTACAAAGTAGTTAGTAGACACACGTCATCAATAACAAATTAACAGCATTGTTGCATGTTTGCATTATTTATCAAACAAGTCAACATTAGTCAGTGTACACTAAAGTAAAGCACATAACAGCAAAACACATTAGTTTACTATAAGCAACTAGGTAAATCCCACTCTATTTCAAACTGTTCATACATACACATCTCTCCTTGCCCAACCCTATCCTATCATACTTTAATTCAGCACACAATACCATTCCGTAATACACTAAATGCAAGTACAGCTCATCACACCTGACAATATCATGTGAAAGCATACAATACCAAACCACAATAAATGCAGAATACCATATATCATTCTACACCACATCATACCAGACACCAAATCCCTCCATAATACACCCTACCACACTGTAACTCACCACACCATATCACAAGACATGACACAAAACCACACCATCCTACACCATATCACACCAGTCTACACCTGACCACACACCTTACCACATAATACCATACCACACCATAATACATGATAACACCACCACACTATACTAATCCCTATCATGTGACACCACACCATACCACATGACACCAAACCACACCATCCTACACCATAACACACCATATCATACCATATCACAACACCAAATCACACCATCCTACACCATATCATACCATATCACAACACCAAATCACACCATCCTACACCATATCACACCATCCTACATCAAACTACACTATCCTAGACCCTACCACATCATAATACATGATATCAACACCATACCACATTAAACCCTATTATATGACACCATAACACAACACCAAACCACACCATACCACACAAAACATGTATGGTTGACCATTGCTCATCACATTACAACTTTACCACACACAAAACACTATACACAGAAATTTTGATGAAAGTCTCACCTTGCCATCTTTAATTGAACCTTTACCCCGAATCATTATTTTACAATTAGTCTACAGAACAAAAGAGATGAGAATAAACTGAATATGAATTACAATAAATGAATAACAAAGTTTTAGAATAACCAGAAAGAATACTCAAAGAAAGACTTCAATCTGTCACTTACATCTTTTTCTGTCTTTTTTAATGTGTTTCCTCTGCAAACAAATGGAAAATAACAACAGCTTAATGGAAAATAACAAATGGAAAATAACAACAGTCTCTTACATGCTTGCTGCCGAAGTGTGTGAGTGTAGGTGTGGAAACAAGTCTATTGTTCTCAAGTTCTTTACGTGAAACCTGTTTTTGTGTAGGCAGGCCGAAACTATTTCTGACTTTTCCACCTGAAGATTCCCCACGGATGAAACAGACTGTTGCGGCTTTGAGGTAAGCGAAATACTATTTCTATTATATATATATATATGTATACATACATACATACATACATACATACATACACATAGTCATACATATACTTGATTTTAAAATTGAACTTTCTGATTGATAAACTAGTTTGTTTGTACCATGCTAGTTTATTATCTGAAATAATTTTGTTCCAGTTGAAGGAGAAATTCACCAGATCATTTACAAACAGGTATTGGCCAGCATTATATTTCAAAGTCACACTAAACATTACATTAGGAGCAAATTTAATGGTCATCCCACACTGTAAGAGCCTGCTAAAAAATCAGTCAACATAAAGGACAGAGGGAAGGAATGAAGGATGGACCAAATAGGAAACACAATGAAAAACAAAGGTGAAGAAAAGTGAGAGAGAGTGAAATGCAAAAAGGGGAAGGAAGAGGAAGAGAAAAAGTGATAGGAAGAGGAGGAAAAAACACAACAGCATAGCTTACCTGGGGCCAATTAATAAACCTATAAAGTTAACATGTGGATGTTCATCTTGTGGAATAAGAACCTTCTCTTGAATTCTAGTAGCAGGTGGTCTATGAAATTAAAACCATTTGTGATGAGCAATGAAATGACAGAAAAGAATCCTGTAATTTAAAAACAAATCAAAGCTTTTAATTTGATGATCAACTTTCGAGGTATCCTCCTCCCATTCATACTGTAAGGTTGTGGCCACCTGAGCATTGCTGTTGAAAATCCAAGTGCATGAATGGAAAGTTAGTAAGATCTATTAAAAACATGGGTTCTTTGGAATTTTAGTTTACTTGAGCACAAGCACTTTCAAACTACAGTATCACGGTGAGCTGGTTTAATTATGCTTGTTACAGAAGCACTGCTGGGTGACACCTACTTGTAGTCAGCTGGTGGTTTGTATTCTGGGTTGGCTTTCAAGGCATCCTGAACCAAGGAATGTCTTTCTTCCTCAAGTTTTTTCCGTACTCTGAAATCTCTTGTATTTAATCTTTTTCCTTCTGAGTTATATATTGGTTCAGGAGATGGAGATCTGCAAACACAATTGCAAAAATACAATCATTTTAAAGCAGTCTAATACAAAGGAGATTTCCAGAAACAAGCTGTAAATTCAGAATTTAAGTACCGTACTATTACAGGGATTAGCCTAAACATGGCAAAAGGCCTTTTTATGACATGCACATATGTAATTAAAAAAATTGGATATGTATAAATCCCAGCTGATGAAAACATCTGCAATTATAATCAGTAATTCAGTAATGGAAGATTCAGTAATGGTAAAAATATTTATCCAAAGTCCATAATCCAGCCTTTATCAACTTGTGCAGCTTTTGTTACAAATTGTTTCCCAACAAATTACTTTACAAGACAAGGTAAATAGGTATCCCATCATGGGGGTTGCAGTACAACCACATACGCTTTCCTTCACACTTGAAAGTTACAAAAATATTTTGCAATGCACTTTTGAAATTTCAATTCGAGCCCTGCAACCAAGATTACTAATAATTCTTTCTAGTCTGTTCATGTCTTGACCAAATAAATACCTTGACTCTTTACTTCACAAAATCCAAATTGACTAGATTACCTATCTTCTGGATTTTCAGGAATTCCTAAATCTCCAGATCTTAATCTTCGGCTTATTTCTTCTATTCTTAGATGTGCTGAAAATAAAGTTAAGCAATAGAGATGAATTCTGGATTTTGGTATATTCATCATAAAACTTAAAATTAATGTTGCTCAGGCAAAAAAAAATTATAAGAACATGATATTTTGGTAGTCCAGTTTCTTTTTCAGCTCAATAACTTTCAGTCCCACTAACTTGGATATTTATAATTGCATGGCTGAAATTAACCATAGGCTTCAGTATATTGGCAACTGGTTAACCAGGTGGAAATTGTAATTGTAAAAGGAACACTAATGCCAGCACAATATTCTTAGAACAGCCATAACCACAAGTATAAAGTTAAGAAGATTTAACACAGTCTGACATTTCATTGCCGAATGCATAACATCTTCAGAGAATATTTACACAGTGAGGTTGTATCATAATATGTAATAACAAACAGGATGCAAATTACCTAACCACAGACTTTACTATATGTTAAGCAGTTTGGATGGAATGCAATTCTCCTTTTAAAGTGGTAAGGTTTCACAGCCACAAGACAGAATTACAAATATATGTACATTCAAACTGAAGTTCGTTCAATCCCCCCTGGTAATTTGTGTTAGATCAGAAAATAAAACCTTGTCATGCAGGTTAAGCTCACTCTAATTTTACTGCCATATTTCCTGACATACTTACTGATATATGTTATTCTTTGTTCTTCTGTCAGTCCTGATGGAATTGCTGTTGGCATTCCTGGAATGACCATTTTCTTTTCTTCACTAGCCCAGCGACTTCTTTTCCTCTTCTTTTTCTCACCTATTCATATAATTAAATGATTTCAGGTAGAATAATAATGGCAACAGACATTATCATGAGCACGAAGTACATGGCCACACATATATTTTATCATATTGCAAAAACTGTTGTGCAATTTCACTGATCTCAGAAACCTATTGATTGTTAACCAGTCATTTTAATTGTTATTTAAATTTTTATAAGCAAGACCAGAATATATGGTTGACTTCCTCTAAATAATACCTCACTGAAACTAAACTGAAAAAGATTGCTACTCAACCAGAGAAAGCCCTAATGACAACACTAACATTCATGTGAAATGGTATTATGAATGTTCCTATCACAGTATAGTGACATAGAAGCTATTTTCCATTTGTTTTATACAATAACCAAGGTTTTTTAGAGGTTTTGTGACATTATCCATCCCTCTGTATTCTAATACAAAATGAGAATAATAGCAGTGTATCTCTATAACCTGAGAGAAAACGAGGCCTATCCAGTCAAAGTATGCACAGGACACTTGTTATTTTACATATATATTATATAATTATATATATATATATATATATATGTATATATAAATGCATATATATATAATTATATATATATATGAAGTAACTTGGTTACTTCATATATATATATATTGCAACAACGTTTACATTGGCGAAACCTCGAAGACTATTAACTCAAGACTAACCGAACACAAAAACGCAATCAAACGACAAGACTCACGATCACTCCCAGCTGCACACGTCCAAAATACTGACCACAGATTCCATTGGGCCAACACAAAAGTACTAGGACAAGCAAACACAAGATATGCAGGCGAATTTAAGGAAGCATGGCACAGCCTCGACAAACCTGCAATTAACAGACACATCGACATTCCCGCAGCATACCACCAGCTCCGATTCAAAATCCGAAACGAAGACTGCAAAACTTACATAAATACGTCAAAACAGCCCACTAACATCACATCACAGCCCTCTATCCATGATCCAACCAATCACTTCAATACATCAGAATCCACCGATGAGAACAGCCGACAGCCCAATCCACCTATCAGACGCTCGGAACGCCTACACGCGCAAAGACTCATGGACCAAGCTGATAGAAGCAAACCACGTGCAAATACCTCACCATAACCTGACGAAGACTTGAAGGACCAAGTCGAAAGCTCGACACAGTTAAACACAAATCCGGAGAACAAAAAAATCATAACACATATATATATATATATATATATATATATATTCTTGAGAAGAATTAAATGGGTAATTGACTGTAATAAAAGGGTTATGAATGCATTTAAAATTAAACATTAACTCATTAAGTGGCAAGGCTAGTCCCTTTGATATGATTAACCGTCTGGCGTTGACCAGAGTAAAATATCAAAGTGTGCCCTTACCCCTTAATGGATTGAACACCCAACTATGGCTTGCTCCCATGGCACAGAGCTGTTCTCTTTAGTTTTTCATAAGAGCCATTTTCACCAAAATTAAACATCGGATACACCAACCACGTTAACCTGATGATAATCAACAACCAAACAACGCACACAAAAAAATTGAACCTTAAAGCACCGGTCAAAACTTTAACCATCTACCAATACATTAACGACAGCTGCGTTGCACAGGCACAAAAATCTACCAATAAACAAGCAGAGGACAATTTCTTCCGGTCTAAATCTTGTAGAGTACCTGGGCCTTGGTTTCCCGAATTTCCAGTTTCGGGATCACTATTAGTTCGTTTCTGAGCCCCATTATTTACGTTTTCCGCGAATGCCTGTGGCGGTAAAGGAGGTATTTGAAGTGATGGTGGAGCATTATTTACCATAGGTGGCGGAGGATGGGGTTGTAATCCATAATTTACAGGCGGTGGAGGAGGACGTTGTAAAACAGGTTGACCAACAACGCCACCATCTTGCCGTTTGGCAGCCAGAATTGGATGAAGTTTGCCCATTGGCACGGCGTTTGCGCCCGAACCATAAGTCTTCTGCGGCATTTTTAGCCCTTTGAAGGGTCGTCACGTTTAAAGAATTCTGTCCTTGTCCAAGATAATTCAGAAATACGTCTTTCAAAGTACAATTGTCCAAGTGGTAAAATTAAACTAAGAAACGAGCGTGTATGTTCGGCGCAAGGCATCAAGGGAATCAGAGTAGGCTGTTGGCCGTGTAGGAGATTGGCGCTAGTGAGAGTGAATCACAAAAATTTTGGTGAAGGGGTTCATTCTCTAGGGTGGCTCTGAAGTGTCATGTAAAACACGCTACTTTTTTTCCCACCATTCCGACTTTGGTTGTACTTTTCCAAATTCGTATTGCCTTTCGTTGCTACTTTCTTGGCCTCATTTATTGTGGATCTCATGTTTCCTCACATGACTGCATATGTAACGAGAATTCTAGGGGAACATACGTTTATGTAGGATAAAAACAGCGAAAGGAAATGTTTTGGGTTACTTTATCTTTGATGTTTTGTGTTTTGGTTACTGAGGCAGTTATACCCGAGTACTTGCCTGTTAATCAAGCCATTATTGGTAGAAATGAAGCAATCGAGAAATTACTTTAGCCTTGGCTTCAGTGCCTTAGAAATTCTCAGTTTCCTTCTGAATTTTCATTGAATCCACCTCAGTCTGTGTCCCAAAAGAATTATGCACGAGACAGTGTTACGCATCTTTTATTTTCTTCTTTTCTCTTGATCTACTACAGACATAGTTAATACGTACTCGGGGCTAGAAAGTAATAAGGTGGAGCTCGAAAGTGGGTCGTAGACAGTCGAAAGTCGGAACCGCGAACTCGGAAGTTTTATTTGACAACGACAACAACTTTGAAATATCGTAAATTCTCTTTGAAAATTTTGGAGTCAATTTCAAACCTTGCTGTCAAAGTTTGCGCGTGTAAATGTTGCCCAAAACAAGAAGCCTTCTATAATCTTTGATTAAAATTATTTTAACGCAGTAGCCTATTCAGCAAAAGCTAGCTTCAAAGGGCCGTGACTACATGTATTACAGTTAACTTCACGTTCTTAAACTTTAAGAATGTTTGTATGATTTATTGATTGAGTTATGCTGTGCCTGATATCCCCTGATGAACAGTTAACTCTTACAATAGCGGTACCTTCAAAATCGGTGTGCTGTTTAAGCCGCTAATGCAACCGTTTGTGTTAAGGTTACAAAAATAACACGTAAACCACGTAATAATTCAATTCCTATGTCAGACGTCAGTAATGTGGCTTACTAAGGGTGCCAGATCAGTGTCAAACTTGAGACATAGTTATTTCTACATTACACAACCACTCTTAAAAAGAGTCGATTCGCTAGTGCTCGTCTTCATATATTTACCACCCCTCCCACAAATATTTCCAGCGTTGCAACGCAACGGAGGCACGATATAGTCTAATCACTAAAAATGGGGAAAAGGCATTATTATGAAAGTGTACAGCACGTAGAAATAACTTTGACACACATATTTTTAACATCGTACTTTTTTTATTTTGGGCCTCAACTAAGCATTATATTATTTCACATTATATTATTCCATTGAAGAAACCCTATCGTCGTTAAACATAGTGCCACTTGTCAACTAAAAAAAATATCACAACAAAAACAGGATAAGAAAATTGTTAAGATCTTACTCATGTTCTACAGGAACTTAACAGCGGCAACAATTGGTGAACAGACAAGCAAATAAAGAACAAAAAAAGAGGCAATAGATCAACTTACCATCTGCGCTTACGCTTCCATCACAACTACCAGACGGAGACTAAAATGACAACATTTTTGTACGTTACATAACGTTGATCAATGAACAAAGGATATTTTCACGTGTTCACGACGAACTGATCAGTAGTGACAAACCTTCGCAACAATATTCTTGGCGTCTGCAATCGAAATACTGGTAGAATTCGTCAGTGTCGTGTTGGAACTGTAAATTATAAAGTTTCATGGGTTACACAAAATGATCAGATAATTCAACTCGAGACGTTCTTTCAAAACATTGAGCGTGTAGTCTGTTGAACATCTTTTTCCTTTTATAGCAGTGGGTTCAGGATAAACCTCATTGAATATGAACCAGGACCCCTACCTTCTTTATTTTATCGTGCTAAATTTGAATCTAAAATATGATCCGGGCAATTTTTAGATGAGCAGAATATTCGTACAAGAAAAGCTTGAATCCCCCCCTAATCAAAATAGACAGTATATCTTTGATAGTCATCTCCCTGCATAAGACGAAATCCAAGTCTGTTGAGCAGGTTAAATCGAAAACGAAGATTTTATATACGTTTTATTCGCGTGAAGTTAACAGTCTGGGGTTTTACTCGAGTTAGAGTGGGCCGAATCACACAACAATAGCATGATGCGATTACTTATTAACTACAGTACATGTTCTTACCAATCTATATCCGACGGTTTCTGGGCATCTGCCATCAATTTCTTCCAAAAACTATTGCATTCATTGATGACATTCAAAGCAAATTGCTGTAGGAATAACCAGAATATTAAATATTTATTAACCGAGAGCCAGGTCCATACGGCTGACTATTTGCCTGAGGATTTCGTACAGACCGAGCGACAAAAAAAAGTGAGACCTATGTCCTGGTAATACGAAGGTAAATCAAGACACATTACACACCTTATCTTTTGCTTTCCCACCAAACGCAAACTGGTTTGGGGGTTTACCAGTCGGGACCTTATAATCCCGAAACCATTCGTGAGTGGCCTGAAAATTAAACAGAACTATCATCTGGTTAACGTCCTACATATGTAGTTCTACCCTTGCACAAAGTTGGAACCTGTTTCCACACCATTATTATACTACATCATACAGTCAACATAATACGCTGGTTGTTAACGGGCAACACTCCAGCGTTTCCCCGTGGAATTAAAAATGGTCGCCCAACCAAAACAATTGGCCAAACGAATGCAACATCGCGATTCAACAACGTTCAACATTGTTGAATGTAACATGTTGAACTCGTTTGGCCACCATGTTGCATCATGTTGCATTATGTTGTATTATGCTTAACGAAGTTTGATTTCCATCAAACTTTTGATGCAACATCGTTCAACATTTTTGCACTCAGCTCGCGTTGCAAGTCATCTCTCAGGCAAGGGCAACGGGTACTTTGGCCTAAAATTCGAGATCATTATTCGTCCCAGATCTCTGATCTCCACAATTCGAGTCCACACCGCACAACATGTTGCATTCGTTTGGCCACGCAGTACACCACCATCCAACAAAGTTGAATTCCTCAATGTTACATGTTGCATTGGTTTGGCCAGGGCTTAAGGGATATAAAGGGACGCTTCTGCCGAGTCGAGGGTACTGGGTTGACCATGGACATACACGAAGACCAAGTCACTGATCATAATAATGAGAAAAAATATTGAATTTCAGTATAATTTTGTTTGCCTTTCTATGGAGTCTACGGTTTTGTGATTCGATACTTCAACTCTTCTTTCATTCACGGGCAATGCTATGACAGTCTATACCACGTACATGGGAATAAATGTTGAGAAGCCAAGGTTGTTCGCAAGCTATAGGCTAAGCTTAGCGGCTCGCCAGGAGTTTACCGTGATCTGTTTAGGGCGCAGTGCCAATTAAGCTTTATCAAGGGTGGGCATAGCCGGTCGTATTTTGAAGTTATCTTGGGGAAACGTTGTACTTAATATTATTATTCTCAACTTACGTATACTTTGAAAGTTAATCTTGCAAATAAAAGCGCAACAGAACAGCAGAATAATCCTGTTTTAAACGTTCTGCAACTGCTATGTTGACAGTGGTGGGACGTTCGAAACCTTTTAGTTGGTCAGTCGTCAAGGCAATTTGCTTTGACAGGCTCTTTTGCCCTCCTCTTCACTCTCTCCTATAAGGAAAGCTGTCAACGACCATGGAGGCATCCGAAGAAAACGCTTCGAGCCAAACATTAAACTCTTACCACCTATATCGCAAAACTTTCAATAAAAATTTAGTGCTTTAAGTATCGCAATCTCCTTCAAGGGTTGATTACATCGAAGGTCCAAAGTTATACAAAGTCTTACTTTAATCATTGGCCCCAAACTTCAGTGAAAGCCAACTTAGCCCTTAACGATTAAAAAGAAATGTATAAAAATCTGACCGCGTATGGTATAAGACCACTTCATATCCTCTATGTATCGTAACTGTACATTTTCATAGCACTTCAAAATAAAAGACGTTGGGTCAAATGGACAAGCTTTAGTCATACCTTCAGAAGACCAGGCATATGAGTATCGACATCATTTATATCTGAAAAAAACCAAAAAAAAAAAAAAACCAAACAAAAAACAAAGTGGCACCAAACTCATGGTACATGTGCTGGAATAATGTGATTCGCATCTATGAAAATACTTGAATAAAGCTTGACTTCGATGAAATATAGATCAATTCATGAGAAGGGTGCGCGAACAGAATTTGCGCACGAGTTGACGGTGTGTTAGAAAGTGAACGAGGGAGGGGGTGAAACAAACAGGAGATATTTCTGGTACATCACCAAATCGAGTGTACAGTATACACGCTGTACAAATCCATTTCCCATATTCTAAGTTGTTTACTCCATACTTAATAAGATTTCTCTATCAATGAAAAAAGCATTAAAAATCTTGCCGTGTTTCTGAATGGACAAACACTTTTCCCACTTGATGAAAACTTGTTTTGCGTTTTTGATCAGAATTTCGGGAATTTCTTTACGACATTTTCGCATAATCAGCTTGGTCGGTAAATCTCAGTATGTATGAAGTAATGACCAATTGACTGCTGTTGAAACAGAAAAGAGAGGGTAACCTACCATTTAGCTTGGGAGCCAGAGGATCTCTTGCATCTATAGCAATCACCTTCCAGTCGGTCTCTCCGTCGTCAATTAAGGCCATTACTCCTAAAACTTTCACCTGCTTAACTTCACCGCGGCTAGCAACCTGTTTAAAGAGTTTAATAACAAGCTGAGCTGTTTAGTCTGCTTGTGTTTTTAAGGTGGGATCTAAGAGGATCCATTCGAAGAGCAGATCTTCTTTCACCGAATTCATTTATTTCGAGCTGTGCAACCACGGATTTTGAAATGGTACTGAGTCATTAGGTTGGGTTTTTCTTTTTACAACAAAGGTTTCCTAATCAGCATTATAAATAATAATAATAATGATGATGATGATAATGATGATGATAATGATAATAATAATAAAGGAATGAAAAGAATAGTGAGAGGGATGCCTAAGGTGGTGCTCATGGAAAGTGAGATAACAGTGAGAAAAGTAATATCTGGAATTGTGCAGCAAGATCACAGATTGCCTAATTTGTTAAGGTCAAAAATGATTGACAGCTTTTGAGCCACCATCCTTTTAAATGCTCATCAGGGGGAGTAAGGCTAAGGCTCTGTAGGACTATTACGTAAATATGTATATAATGATGATAATTATAATATAGAACTTAAAGTTTCTCGATACATTCTTTCAGATTGCTTACCATGGTTCCAATTTCACAGACATCAATTGGATCATTATCTCCTTTACTGTTTGTGTTGGGGTCAGTATGTGAGGGATCTTCCCAGGTCTGCAAACAATTTAACATAAACCAGCTGCATAATATCTGCCATTACACATTAAGTTACATATAAATAATCATCAACATTCAGAGATAACAGAAGATTGTTGCCTGTGCATTAAACATGCTCCTCTATTGAAAGCTTTTTTTAACATTCAAAACAACACAACCTGCCCACTGTACTGTATTTACTTATGGTAGTTTGGTGGCTGGAGCATAGTCTATGGTGTGTGTCTGTGAGGGGGCAGGGGGATGACAGTCCCCCTGATTAAAGTTGGTGAGAAACAGAATTCAGACAAAAATAGATAATTGGAGCATTAAATTTTGGGCAAAATTCAGATTGTTAAGGTATATAAAAATCTCTTCTGGTTTATGTTTAACTTATGTAATAGGGCTGAGGAAGTAAGGTTAGCCCATAAATGGCCTGAATAAGTGTCAAACTAAATTTGAGCAATTTTTGAATAGACTAAATGTTTGGGCAAATTAAGGTGGACACCTCCACAGGCCAGTCAAAATGGGTTAACAATGTCCCAGTATACTGGCTGGTATTACAATGTATGGCTGTCTGTATGTCTATCATTTTTACACATAAATTGTCATGAGATTAATGACTCCTCCTCGACAGGTTAATGGCTTACTGCTGAGGCACACATCTTATGCAGTTGATTACAGTACACCTTAACATGTTGACAGAACTATTCCATCTTACCTGAGGAAAGGCACCATAGTTCCAAATGTAACCATGGTATGGAAAAATATTACTAACATATCTCAGCTTTCCTTTCTTAATGTCTTGTTTTATGGGGTTAAGAGGCAAGCCTTTGCTGATCTAAGAATTTATAATAACAATTAAACAACTCACCAGACCAGTCTATCCTTGCAGAGTCTGGTTGTTTCTAATTGAAGAATGCAAGTCATAGCACACATCTAGGTCTCTCAGCTTCACTTCTATCCTTCAAGAATTACAAGATAATGTATAAGTAAATTTAAAGAATCTTACCTCCATTTTAGCATTGGTCCATCTGGGAATCTCAACCACCATATTAAATAACGTTTTCTGAAAAGAGATGCAATGCAAAAACAAGCATGAAAATGATGTTTTATTTTTTGAGTTTGACTTATCTTAAGAGTGTTACAAATAGTACCATCTGTCATCCTACCTGGGCATTAGCATGAAGAGGAATGTCATGAAAAGGAGAAATGTAACCATTTGAATCAGCTAGTAAAAAAAAAAAAAAACAAGTGGGAATAAATTGTATGAATGCACCAACTCTTTAAGATTGTATATCATGCTCAGAAACATTTTCCACAGCCATAGAAAGGAAAATGAGAGTACACTCTTCTAAATTATAGCATGATGCCATATAACCATTGAGCTATATAGACCCTGACAGTGACCTTTCTAAACTAATATGCATCAATAACTACCTTTCAAATGAGGATGTCCAAGCACACTACTAAACCCATCTACTTCAATATACACCAACATTTCTCAATGTTACTGTTGAATATCATTAGATTTTTGCTGTCATGATGCTGTCTTTATGACATGCATCTCTATGACATGCACTCCCACCTAAGACAGCTGCTTTCAATTTCATAGCCAATACTACAAAATTTTATATAGCAGAGCTCTAAGGGAATGTGGATGCTGGCTGTCACACTGGCAATGAGTTAATGTCTACAGTTAATCCAAGGCATGGAAAGAGCATACATTCCTTTAGACCTTGGTTTAACAGGAACAAATTAAAGTCAGATACAAATTCAAACGGGGTGTTATATTTTGTTGTGTCAAGGATTTTAAACTTGCACTTTCCATGGGGTCAGTCTTATCCGTGGGAATTCTGAGCGTTCCTAGTGCCCTAGCCTGATGAAAACTGTGATCCTAAGCCTAAACCTAATCTTCAAGGAATACCCTTCACGCATCAGTAGCCTTTCCAATGCCTCCACTGCTTGGAACGTCATGTCAAAATTTATAGTTGACTAGTCAGTTTATCACACACATATGCCGTACTCCTTCGTGGAATAACTTCAGAAGAAAGACCCCACGTCCGTCAGTGACATGTGTAGTTAAAATCAACAACCACTGAGAACGAATGTTCCATGCTTACCAAAATATCCACTGTAATCTGTGGTGTTCTGCCCTCCACGTTCATCAAAACAGTAGGACATGGCTCTAAGATTAACCCTACAGGTACGATCGGTAAGGCGGTTTATAGAGCGAAAAGACGTGAGCTCTCTCGAAACCTTCTGCAGAAACGCTACAGAACGTGCACAGTACATTCAGGAAGTGACAAAAGGAAAGGAAAAGTAATAATTAGAAATGTAGCTCCGCTTTAACAAAATACCGTTGACTCATGACACGTCATCACTTGGTCTCCATCTGTGAACTTTAGTTATGGTAATACAAATACCACCAATAATGTTTAAACCAAAATTGTTTTTAACTCTTTAAGTGGCAATTTTCCGGGAGGTCTTCTTCTTGACGAGTAAAATCGTCTGCCGTTAACCAGAGTGAAGTGATGGAAATCATGCCGCCTCGAAAAAGTTAATATCAACGAAATTTTACACGAAAAATTTTTACATGCAGTTAAGGAAAAGTGCAATTGCCATATGGATTGAATCACATCAATCATAACTACCTAACGTGACTTTTTCTGTTTCGAGGAAAGAAAAGAATCAACAGAAGTGAAAGAAACGAACCAGAGATAACAAAGACAAAAGAATAAAAACAATGAAAAGTGAGGAAAGATCGAAATAGAAGGATTGATAAATTTTATTAAATGTACATAATTAAATTAATATACATATATAGTAAAAATCACCCACAGTTGAAGTAAGGGAGCGGCAAACTATTTTATTGTCCTGTTGGATGGCATTTTTATTTTAGCAAAATGCAAAAAAATGCGTATGCTACTTTAGCTACTCACAGAAAACTAACTATATTTCAAACTTTGCAATGTTTTTTAACCAATGGGAAAGTGAAGTGATAATAATCTTTGGTTCCCGGCACTTGACCACCGTGCGGAAAGTGCAGTCGACAGGAATCGCGTAAGAAATCTTTGTGGTTCGTGCAATTTTCGCCATTCTCGACGTTAAAAATTAATCTGTAAAGTCTATTTAAATAAATTTGCCTTCCACGGAAGATATAACTGAACTATGGAACTATCCACGGTTGCTGATGGTTTGTAAGAACGTTGAGGTGGTGAAATTGATCAATTTGAAGTTAGCTCCATGGAAATCGTCAAACAACTACCGAGTCGTCTCGTCCTTTGGTCGTCGACAAAGCTCCGTTTGTTCGCACGTTTGACGGCCCAAGAGCACGTCCATCGAGGGTACTGTTACGAACTTCAAAGACCTAAAGAGCATTTCAAATTCATCATCAGCAGTCACAAGGGATTTAACTAACACAACTTTCCGTGTTGATAGATGAACGGGGAAGATGAACGGGGAAGATGAACGAAATTTATGAAAGGACAGGGTGGATAAACGGATGGATTAAATGAATAGTTGACTGACTGGGTAACATGACGGAGGAACGGGATGGAGGAACGCAGTGGAGGGATGAAATGGAGGACAGGATGAAGGGATGAAATAGAGAAACGACATGGAGAGACGGGATGGGGGGGGGGGGGGGGGGAAAGAGGGGATGGAGGGACGGACGATAAGGATGATGGATAGGATAGGATAGAAGAACGGACAGGGTGGAGGAACGGACGATAAGGAAGACGGGCCGGATGGAGGGATGGACGGGGAGGAGGGACGGACGGGATGGAAGGAGGGACGGGCAGGATTGGAAGGAAGGAAGGACGGACAGGATGGAGGGAGGAACGGACAGGATGGAGGGAGGGAGAGACGGACAGGAAGAGAGAAACGAATAACTTGTACGAACGAATGACATAAAAAAATAGGATACTGCGGAGTGCTAAATGAGGTAAAAAGTCTAAAGGTTGACAACTGCCTGGACTGATCTCAAAGAATTCCAACGTTTCGAGCAAAGGCTCTTCGTCAGAGAAAGAAACGTGTTCTTAAGAAACACGTTTCGTTCTATGACGAAAGAACACGTTTCTTTCTCTGACGAAGAGCCTTTGCTCGAAACGTTGGAATTCTTTGAGATCAGTCACGGCAGTTACCAACCTTTGAACTTTTTATTTTGTACGAACGAAGTCTGCTTCTGGAAGGTAACCAAGAGGCTGGTGAACTCAAAAACATCTTCTCGTCCCATACAAATGGTCACTCGAACTCACCTCTTGAATTGCTTGTCGAAAACAAAGAAAGTTGTAATCTATTAAGCCTCGCTTATCAAAGTTCTCCTCCCTCAAAATACAAACCAATGCCAGAAACCTGCAAAGAGAAAAAAAACGATAAAAGACAGCTTATTGTCAAATTTTTACGAAACGATTGAAGTAAATGTGGAACAGTCAACCCTGGTCAGGAATTCGGTATTGACGCTACTCCAGTTTCACTGCTCCAGATCTTTTCTGTTAGCACTCAATTTTTAACAACCTACGATACTGACACGCAAGAATATAAACTTGCTATTCGAACTGACCACATCCAATCGCGTTGGCAATGCGTTCAAGGAAATTAAAAAAACTTTGACTTAAAAGTACTTCATTTCCAACAATGTTTCAGAAGTCTTATTGCAAGCTCTAGGCATTATCTAACCTTAATACTTGCAATTTAAGGGTGACACCCATGTAAAACTGAGTTCAAATTGAAACGTATGGTCAGCATGATCGGCTGTAATATGATTAGTTTCGTACGGGTTCTCAATGTCTTCGAACCGGTCAGCAAAGCTGATTTTGCTTTTTTTTGAACCATGATAACACTTCTTCGTACGGTAGTTACGCGGTCCTTCGCAGCAGTTCGGGACTGGCTGCTCTAGCATTAGTTAATCACACTTGAGGTACACGTTTTGTACGTAATTGCTCTTGAAATTTCATGTTGTTCCTCTTTTTATCCAGCAGTTTTATTTTGCGTTTTGCTCTTCGTTTTAGCTTCCACAAACTGCACAATAACGCGTTGTGAAGTTAACAACATTTGCGTGGGCTAAAAGGATGTCCTGGAAAATCAATGGTTTCGTAAACGTTCTTTTTTATTTTTGCACATACTTATTGACTTCTCTCAGGTATAATACGGTCGTGTTGTTCATTTTGATGGTCGACAAGGTCTCCTGATCATATGCACTCCCTTCGCCGTCATCTCGAAGTCTACAGGATGAAAAAACAAAGGTACTTCACACATATCTGCGAAGATAAAGCAAGCTCAAGAAAGATAAGAAAACTTTCTGTTCTCTTACCCATATATACAGGAGATGTCTATCACTACATCAATCATGTCACAACACAGCTCGTAAGACTGCATGTCCACGGGAGAACTGCATACGAAAGAAACAAAGTTAAAAGCTTGTCAAGAAGTGGCGTATAAATACCCAACTCAAAATAAGCATGTCTGTGTCGGTGAGGTGGTACGTATGTGTCAGCACGCCTGTATCTGCGTCGGTTTGTCGATATGCTTGTGTTCAGTGCGGTGGTATATGTGTTGGTGTCTGTGCCAGTATGCCTTTGCAAGTGCGACGGTATGCCTGTGTCAGTATGCTTGTGTAGGTGTGACGATGTACCTGTGTAGGTGTGACGATGTACCTGTGTAGGTGTGACGGTACGCCCGTGCTGGTATGCTTGTACGTCTGTGTCAGTGTGTGTGGGTATGTCTGTGAGTTTGCCATCGTATCAGCTACCATTATTCACGTCTTAATGTGTTGTGCGTGTGTGTGCGCGCGAAGGTGTGTGTGGTTGTGTCTGTGTTAGCGTACCTGCGACAGTATCTCCGCCAGCGCCTGCACCAGTGTCAGCATCAAATAACTTAAAATGAAACAAGACTTCGTGAACTAGCAACGTGTTTGCCACACTACCTGTCAGTTGCAATGTAGATTTTACTAACGACATCGAACAGGAAGGCTTTTTCGATTCCAGACCTCTAAGACAACAGAAATAAACGAGAATAAACAAACAGAAATCATCAATTTAAACCTCAGTTTGGCTAGGATGCTGAACAAATCATTACGTGGTTATGTTGTTTTATTTCATTGTGAAAATTAAATAAACCCAACATAAAGTAAAAAAAACAAAAATGAAAACTGCTTCTACTTTACTATATTTGCGAAGTTTTCGAATTCTTCATATGTCTCTAGGTGAACCAACAGGTCCACTGGTTATTTGAAAGTAATCTGGGTCAAATTCACAACTTCGATGTCGATCAAAGTGATCAATAAGGCAAGGATTTGGAACACACCAGGGCGATTTAGGTGATGTCTAGGGTTAGGACCTTAAGTTCCAGTCCTTTGAGTGCTGGCAGAGAACACGTCCGCAATCAGATGGATATTTTTGATCTCCGGAACAGAACATTAGAATCCGGTCGCCTGAAAGCTAGTTTAAGTATCTTACCGAAATGAGGATATCCAAGAGATTTTCCAGCGTCGGTAGCTGTGGGATTAGTTTCTGGACAACCTTGCTGAAAGCCTACAAGAAACACGACAATGGGTTATATGCAACGAAGCTACGTTATGGAACGACGGGCGAGGAAAATAATTTCAAGCGAACTTAATTGACCATGACAGAAGAATCAGAAAGGAGTAGTAGTACGGGAGGGAAAGAATTGCTCTCTCAGGAGTTAAAATCACATGTGAAATGCAGAAGTCGCTGGACTGAAGACGGATAGAGCTGTTTCCAACGGGTTTCCTTTGTCGTTCACACGAAGACTTTTTACGAAATTTAAGGTTTCAAGGTTCATCAGTGTCAAAACTATCAAATCCGTAAATATTTAAAGTATGAATTGTGAATGCTAATACTTTTTGCGACGATTTTCTGCTTTCGAAAACAGTGATCGTTCTTGTGCATCGGACTACAATCACAAAAAATAAAATCAGCTAACCTCAAATATGGAATGGTCATAGATGCTTGTTAGATAGAAACTAAACAAGGAAAACAAATAAACACAGCATTCTTACTGACTTTATTACAGAAAAGCCGCTTTGCTTTAAAATGACTATTAAATAAAATCCTTCAATAGGCTAATCAGTTACGGTAGAAATGCAACCCCATGCAGCGTCCATTTATTTTAGTAGATGTTGTTCTTAATATCTTGTTTAATTCACTTGTCATCGTTTAAGCAGAGTAAAGCAATTGGAGTTTTCCCGAATGTTTGGTGTGGAAACGTTTCAATTCAAAATAGATATGGAAATGACCTAAAACGTCACCATAATTTGCGCAATGAACAATCAAAAAACCTGCCTTTGCTTTCCTACTGTACCTTAGATATAGACTTTCCAAACCAGCATCCGTAAGCTCATCATTTGCTCTTTGGTGAATATCTCTTTGAATATCTGTTTTAAAAGAAGGTGTCATCTTTAATAAAGAGAAACCCAAGGAGTTCGTTACTCTAATCCACAATCGAGAGGAGTTTGTGTACGGGAAGACGTCTTGTCAGCGGTCTTAGCACACACGAAGCAAAGCAAAGTTTTTTTACAAGTAGATCAAACGTAAGTAATTGAATGTCCACAGACATCCTGAAGAGACGATGTTAAAACGAGTTATGATAAGCAATTTCTGTTTTGTTTCCAACCAAGCAATTGATCGTCGTTTTCTCCTCAAAAGCGACGGAAGTTCTCCAGTTAAACACTGAAAATACCTTTCGTTCTTCCTTGCAGACGAGTGTACAGTTGCATGTTTGACACTTTTTCAGTGAAGCAGAAACCATAAAACTACTGGCTTTGCCTTCGTTTTTTTGTTGTTTCGCGAAGCACTTTGTTTTTGCATTCCAATATGACTCTTTAAAAGTAGAAAGAAACTCATGTCGACCAATGTTGAAGGTACTCCCATAACGCGCAGTACATATCAACATATACCAGCACGTTTACAGACTTTGCTCTGTGACAAGGTAAAGCACTTGTTTCAGCAAAGCGTGTCATTGGGCTAAATATATAAGCCACTATTACAATAAACAAGAAACACTCGCACGAGTGGTAGGTTCATAGGTTGAAAGTAAGTTGAAGATTAGCCGCGTCGCTAATTCATGAAAGTACTGATAATTACATGCGTTTTCCTGCCTTATTTTAGCCAGACCTTATATGTGCCACTGCTCTACTGCAAATGGCGATAATTTCCGTGCACGCAATAACGAGAACTTTACCTATTTTATGGTCATCAGAAATGCCATCGACTTTGTGAATGAATACTTCAAACTTGATGTTCGGGTTAACCTAAATCAACAGAATTTTATTTTAATTATTAATATTATCATGCTAATTATATTCGTGGTTTTTTCGTGTTATTTCTAACTATTATTGACTTGCTTGCTTGGGCTTCATTTTGGCCCTTTCTCGGTGAGAAATAATGAAGTAGGGCAATGAACCAACAAGCAAGGAGTAGATAAACACGTACTTTTTTTTATTACACCTAAATAGCCACATCCAATTGTCAGAATTTTTGGCCACTTGCTGCCTTATCAAAAATTCCTCGCTACCCCATTGCTAAGAGCCAAGTCAAGTATCTGGACATTACCTTGTAAGCTCTCGTCACTGTTACATGCAGTTTTTGCAGAGCGTCCATGTATTCATCCTGTTAAACGAGAGTAAATATATGGCAAACATGATCAATAGCCAGAATGCTACGGGAACTTCCAGCATTTTGTGTAATTATTTTCTACGGTCCTTCACTCCGTCTGGGCTTTGTTTTTTCACACTGTGTAACACACAACCTAACTAGGTTTAGAAAGCAATACGACGAAGTTTAATGGTAACGTCTCGTGCATATTTCAATAACATCGCCAGACCAATTGATTGACGATTTGTTAATTGGTCATCCAATTGGCCATCCAGTTTGTCCATGATTTTGAAATACAGACGAAACATGATCACTCAACTTTGTCGTCTTGTTTTTGATCCGAATTTTGGATCTTAAAATATGTCGGTTTTCGGATTGTGTTTTATTTCGTACTTCTTCAATTTTTCGGCCGGTCATTATTTAGTAGATGTTAATAAAACTCGTCTTCAAAAGTCGTGAGTTTTGACAATATTTAGATGGCCTATTAACCAGATCAATCCCTAACTTACCCCCTAACAGACTACGACGACGTGATTAACGATGAGCAACGTCCTGATAAGTACGGGCCTCGCCTCGAGAAACATCTTTCGATGTAGTGATTAAAAACGATTAGTACCAGGACAATAATGAAAACCATAGCTCATTATTACTTTCTGCCCTTGCCAAACTTGCACGCCTTATCCCGTGCCACGTCTGTTTAAGATTATCAGCACGTTGCAATTATCTCCGGCAGTGGTCGCATCGCGTTTAGCAAAACCGGGTCAGTACGATAAAAACCAACATTTCCCTATAATTTAAATTAATGGAAAGCACTCTTTAAATGTCGTCATTGGACGTCCAAAGTTAGCAACTTGGTGCTACTGTATTTTACATGAAGCTCAGTGTCCTTTGGCCAAGAAGTGGATTAACACGCAGAGTCTTACCTGTGCATCTATAACAAACACCAATGCACCACAGTTGCCAAAAATCAACTCTGAGTCAAAAGCTGGATCAAAGAAATCAATTTGCCCAGGAAAGTCCCATATCTAGAAAGGAACAAAATGAGTTACAAAACCAATGGAGCAGAACAGTGGCGATGGACGTTCCAGGCGGAAAGCGAATTCTCGTAATAAATATTGTTGCCCAGCAGGTAACTTTAAAAAGACTCATAAAGACGCAAATTTGCTAAAAACATAAAGAAATTTTATTACAAACGTTTCGTTACTACGCAAGTATCATCGTCAGAGTGATTACGATTACATAGTCTCTCAGCCTAAATACCTAATGCGTCTTTATGGGTCTTTTTAAAGTTATCTGCTGGGGAATAATATTTGTCACCAATGGAGTAGGTTTCAGTTGAAAGCCTAATCATGATTTAAGGATAACATGGGAGGGTGAATGGACTGTTCACCATCTCTCTGAGAAATCGGAAGGGGTGCTGGTGGCACAGTGATAGTGTGCGTCTTTTACCACTGTGACTAGGGCTTGATTCCAGCTTTGTGCAGTTACCTGATTAAAGATACCTTGCTCACATTTGAAAAGAGTGTTGTCCAGTTTGACTCTACCAAGCATCATTGGTTTTCTCTAGATACTCTGGTTTCCTTCTGTGGTAACACTGGACCCATGAGGGGTGGCCCTTACTGGACCTCTAGGGAGAACAGCTTATGTAGCTGATAGGGTTATCTAGTATAAATAAAGGCACTACACCTTCAACTTTATCAGTATGATTGTATTTCAGTGCTCATGAAAGTGCTTTGATAACATAAAGTATGGAAATAAACAATCAAATGTAGCAGCTAATTTTTTATGAAATAATTTTAGCAAGTCTAAGTAAGTCTGTAGGCCACTTTTCACTGAAGGCCATGGCTGTTCATTCTCATTTCAACAGGCTAGAGGTTCAAGTTTGACTTACCTGGAACTGAACAAAGGAACTGTTTGAAATATCTAAAAATGCATTAAGGACATGATGTACACTTGACAACAGGGCCTGTTATCTCTGGATCATTACCATGCATCAAATTTGATTTTATGACAAGGAGAGATGACTATTCAAAAATAATCAGATAGTTCCATTAAATAATTATTTTTTAATTAATTATTTATTTTTAATTAAATTAAATTTTAATTTAATTGATTTAATTAATCAAATAATTATTTAGTGATTAGAAAAATTCAGGTTATGTACCTTACAGATGTTCAACAGATTGCTTTGATCATATTATATGCTTTTTACACCATTTTAACTTCTTGTGTGCACCAGCTTTAACAATAACAGTTTCTTTTATGATATGTCTGGTCAGTCACAAAAGCTTGGACAAGCCAGACATCATCAGAAATCAAATGCAACAAAGGATACCATCTTTGGTAACTTTAGCAGTACTTTCAAGAAATAATGTTTCATTTGGAGACATCTTATGAAAGACAACCTTCTGAATTGATGATTTACCACTCCTATATATGCAAAAAAGCTGTCAACAAACATAAACACAGGATATGACAAAAACAACATTTAAACTTAATAGATAGTTTAATTTGGCTTTAGCCCATTAAGGGTCAACAGCACACTTTAGTAGTTCACTCTGGTTAATGACACAATTTTACTCATCAAAAAGTCAAGCCCTTTGTCTTAATGGGTTAAACAGAATTGAAAAAAAGTATTATAAAAGCATACATCTGGGTAGAAATTAAAAAAGGCCTAAAAGTATAGTAAATTGTACATGTATTTCACTAAAAATTAAATTACAAGGATGAAAACATAGATTCAGACAACAAACAAAAGTGCTGGCTGTCATGACCACCATTTTTTTTATATTTCTTTTCCAGGTTTAAACATTTTGTACCTTCTAAGGCCCATCAGTAAGATTCTTGGTTTGTCATCGCTGGATGTTGAACTGAAATCTTCACTGTCTCCTGGTTCATAACTGGAATGTACAGTAATCAAAGTACTTCTAAATCTTGAGTATTCAAGAATAGTGGCCAGCTATATGTACCTGGCTGTACTGTTATGCTTAAATTGATGATAGTAAACTCATGCTGGGCTACTGCACCCTACTAATGGCTTGTCAATAATCCTCAACAATACTTTTGCATGTATGTGCCCATTCAGGTCCCCTTGAATTGAAAAACATCCTTTCAACTTGGTTAAAATGCCCTTTTGTGCATCTTAGGAATGGTAACCTTTTCAAATCCTGGGAGAGATGCTGGTTTTGGGGTAATTTTTTTCCAAGGTAAAAAATGAACTTATATGGTTGTGTGGACAAAAGTGTAAAAACAGAAATCACTGTAAAATTATACCTAGATTACCATGTTGCAGGTGCTTGAATCAACTGTGTCAGACATTGATAATTACAGTAATTCCTTGATAGTGTATTTATTACTAAATCAGAAAAAATAGTTAAATTT
Organism: Heliopora coerulea; assembly: GCA_030142905.1. Lineage (NCBI taxonomy): Eukaryota > Metazoa > Cnidaria > Anthozoa > Scleralcyonacea > Helioporidae > Heliopora > Heliopora coerulea. The sequence goes on from JASJOG010000089.1 coordinate 372,733, forward strand.
GCCAACTAGAGAACTTGAAATAGCCAAAGTGATTAATTAGTTTTTCATCAAACAGCAACTGATGATGCCACAACCCATTTAGCTTTAAGAAGTATTTTGCTATAATGGATTGGTGGCATACCTAAAAGCCATCACAAATCTAGTTATATCCCTACCAGCATTGGGGTGGGTTGCAACATTTAGATCATGTATTAACTAAAGGGGACATTATAGCTAAACATCGCTCAGCTATTGGCAACATATTGAAGGTCACCATGTTTGAAAAATTGGGGGCAAAACAAACATGCCAAGGTGATATGTTCAAGGTCACGTTCAAAGCCCACTTAACTTTTGTCTCTTGTTTTTATTATTTTTACTAAAAGGAGCAAGAATATAAAATAAGTAAGGCAAAAAAATAATAGCCAACTAACACCCAGGAAATCAGTTTCTCTGCTGTACATTTAATCATAAACAAACATGAAACAATTGACCAATCACCAGTTGTTGTTTGACCTCAAGGTTCTTGAACAGATAAAAAAGGGCCTAGAGAAAAACAATTGGCTTCACCCCAAATTTACTCAAAATGGTGGCATTCAATAGCTGTTCCCCTTATTACATCAGCTGAATAAAACTAACAGGACACTTTGCGGTCTTTTCACTTCCATGCAAACATTGAACTACCAAATTGAATGGAAAGACAATTGCTCTGATTAACATACAAACAAGATTTCAAATGGCAGTTCGGTAGTTGTATTCAGCAGATGTGTGAGGGGGACTGGCTACTGAAGTCCAATTTTCAGTCCCCATGTCCCCTCTAGTTTTATATAATCTCTATGGGCTGTAACCTCTGGTTGAGTGGTGGTCTGACCTGTGGGTATTGGGCTGACCTGCATAGGATCTCACAGCATTTTTAGAGAGATCCTGCAGATACGTATTTGAACAAGCCATCTTTAGCGATGTATATGCAATAATCTTAGACGACTAACGATGAGCGAGCTTCTCGGCAGACTTTGGCACCTTTTACGTTCACCAGTTTTAAGTCCATGAAATTACCAAGTGATTACGAGCAGAATGAAGGCTTTTTGATCCAGTAGAATAACGTCGTTGAGAAAAGCAACCCGAATTAAAAAATCCCAGCTTAAGTAAAACCTGATTGAGCAAGGAAATCTGTGATGAACACTTACCAGAAGTCTTTAGGAAAGGAACCAACTACGCTGTAGCTTCCATAATGGTCGCCGTCTTCAGAGGACTAAAGAAGAACAAGCCACTATAAACACGTTTGTCTCAAAAACTGCCGGATTCCTCATAAGGAGGTTACGATATTTTACAAAAACGGTTAGTTTCAAGAGCACTTACATCGGTCATTTCCACACAATATGATAAAACACCGCGTTATTTCTTCTGAGTTTGTAAACTCCAAGATGTTAGTTCAAACAATTAAAGTTCTTCTCTTTACTAAAATCATGTGATGAAAAATCGTACCAAATATTGCGGGCGCACGTAAAAAAATAGAAAAACAAAAGTTAAATAAAATTGCGTCAGTTTCAAGTTGACCTGAAGTCTATGAAACTCAGCCAGGGGCGCAACTAAGGGATTTTTTTTGGGGGGGTCGCAATCCCTGCCCTTTTTCTAGTAAATCTTATATGTGCCCTTTCTGGGGAAGCTTTCTACCCTCATTCCCCAAAGCTACGTAGATCTACTTCAATCGAAATTATCTCGCAGTTCGATAAACTGTCCGGAATTTACTGTTAGCACCAGTTTTCCTCTCGATATGAAAACGAGCAATGGGGTGTCTTCGCATAGGTCCACCCCTTTACTTCCGATCCCTCGTGTCAATCAAACTTCGAAAACATTAACTTTCTCATTATGATCATGAGATTTTATGAATTCTATCAATAAATGCAGTAAGTGCTGCAGAGCTATTTTTTCACGTTGATTTATTTGGATTATGTATTTTATATTGAAACGAAATGCAGCAATAGTCCATCGCTTCTATCTCTACAAATTGGCAATATCTGTGTTTCATTGAAGTGATTAGGTTTCGTCGTCACTACTTATATTAAAGTACGAAATATTTTAAATTTATTTCCTTTTAGCAACTTGTTTTTTCATAAGCAATCTGTCTAGTGAACTGCAATGTAGCCAACAAGTACCTTGTGTGGTTGTGTTTTTTTTGTTTGGGGGTTATTTTCGAATAAACTATTTCAAATGAGCTGGGTCGTTTTTACAGGCTTTTTTTATATTTTCTCATAGTTTTTGAAGATCTTCTAGAAATATAACGTGGGCTTACAAAATACAAAAACAATAAGGCTGTAAATGTTGAAATAAACGGAAATATATAGTAGAAAACTTGCTGAGAAATTAAATTCAACTGAGTGGCAGTCTTGTACTTTTAAAGTTCGCTGTTTCTAAAAAGGTCAGAAAATTTTTTTTCCCGGCCAAGTACAGTGTTTTTGTCAGTGTTAACCTTAGAGGCAATAATCCTTCTAGGCTCGAAAGAGTTTAGTTCTTAAGAGAAATCAATTTATCAAACAGTATTATCCAATTTAGGAGGACATTTTTTTAAAACGAAGACCATCTTCGAAGTGGAGGATAACTTTGGTCTGCATAAACACCAATCAAAAGCTGCCAAAAAGAACCAATCACTTTGCATCCTATTCAAATTTTTAACCAATAGAAATACGAATCCAAGTCGCGCCAACAACCGTTTAATTCTTGATAATTTAACCACGCTTTCATTCAAGTGCGCGATTTTGGACGAAGATGGTGGTTTATCAAAGTGGGCTTGTTCCTCAACGAGAAGCGAGCGAAATTCTTCTTCGGTACCAACTTAAAGCAAAGATATTTGGTCGGAAGCCTTCCTCGCAGTTTGGAAAGGTATGCATATTTCACCTTGTTGTTGTATTTCTCGTTTAAATGTTTTATCTTCGGCCGAATCTCTCGTGAGTTGTTTTAATGGGAATAAGCTACGAATTTTGCATTGCCGGTTCGTCTTCCGCTTAGCTTCGTTTCTTCGTCGAGCAAACAAATCGAAAAAGAGATAAGCAAGTTCTTTGGACCATTTTGGAGGTATTTTGATGAATTTGGGGAATTTTTCCGACAAATTTCTAGGCAGCAGCCAAACTTTCGTACACGTGAGAGCTCTTTCATGTATACCTGTTCAATACACAGAAGGTAAACTGCCGGCGAAAAGCATTAGGAATAGCTTTTGAACGGTCTTGAAGCAATATTCATAAATTTTTGTGAAACTTTTGCGGGAAACTCCTGGTTTGAAGTTCGACGTTTTCTTTCCACGTGTATTCTGTACATAGCTGTTACGCCTGTTAGGTATGACGAAGTACAATGTTTGCGCGGGTTATGGCGTTTATCTAATAGGGCGAAGGCATTTTTGAACAAAAAGACGAGTTTTCGTTACAGCGAGACATTTCATTTGTTTTTCCGTTCAAAATTTCTTGCCAAGTCCAGTTCTGAAGCCGCTCGGGCCGGCAACGTCAAATGGGCTGACAAACAATGTGTGAAAACAAGACAATGCTTCCAATTTTACCGCAAACTAGCAAACCTATTTACACTTCATTAAAATGTTTGACCTTCGAGACAGAAGGGAAGCTTGGACATTTTATCTTCGGCCAAATCTCTTGTGAGTCGTTTTAACGAGAACACGCAACGAATTTTGCATTTCCGGTTCGTCTCCCGCCTAGCTTCGTTTCTTCTTCGAGCAAACAAATGGAAAAAGAGATAAGGAAGTGCTTTTGACCCTTTTAGAGGTATTTTGATGAATTTGGCGAAAATTTACCCGAAAAATTTCTAGGCTAGCTGAGGCGAACTTTCGTGCACGTGAGAACTCTTGCAGGTATAGCTGTTCAATAGACAGAAGGTAAACTGTCGGCGAAAAGCATTAGGAATAGCTTTTGAACGGTCTTGGAGCAATTTTCATAAATTTTTCAAACTTTTGCGAGAAATTCCTGGTTTGAAGTTCGAAGTTTTCTTTCCACGTGTGTTCTGTACATAGCTGTTCGGTACGACGAAGCACAATGTTTACGCGGGTTATGGCGTTTATCTTACAGTGCGAAGGCATTTGTGAACAAAAAGGCAAGTTTTCGTTACAGTGAGAAGTTTTGTTTGTTTTTCCGTTCAAAATTTCTTGCCAAGTCGAATTCTGAAGCTGCTTGGGCCGGTAATGTCAACTGGGTTGACGAGGTGTGTGAAAACAAGACAATGCTTCTAACTTTAATGCAAACCAGCAAACCTATTTGCACGTCATTAAAATTTTTGACCTTCGAGACAAAAAGGGGAAGCTTGAACATTTCTAACGGCTGGATTTGGAGAATTTGTCGCCAGATTTTGGTCATTCGTGCTTCGTGTTCTAAAACAGCAAGGAAGCAAAGTTTACGGAATTAAAAACAGTTCGACTGGATGATCTAAGTGCCCAGACCTTTTGGCGCCTTGGGATTTTACGGAATTTTTGCTCCTGCTAGCCAGGAGAATAATGTTAATCTACTGATTCTACAGTCCTGAATAAATCTCCGTAATTCTGATTAAGTATCCGGCATAATCCCTCTTAGCAATGCTAGTGGTATTAACACAATATTTAACCTCATTTTCAGGTGAACTATCTTCATGTTTGAATGAAAGTAAAAAGGGTTCTCCCAAATTACACTGATTTCTAGATTTTTCTCCCATTGATTTCGAAAGAAAGTAATTTTTTTTTTTTATTGGTCAATCCCTTCCATCAGTAGTTGGTGATGCAGGTGCTTGATAGTTTCACATAGAACAAAAATAGCAGTGGCCTAACCCCTTCAACAGCTGTTGGTTACACTCGTGTGCATAGTATTTATTGTACTGTTTACAGTCTAAATCAAATATTGAATATTCCTTTTCAACAATTTTGTTATTTGTAGCTTGAGCAAATGACCACAGTACCATTGAATTTATGCCAATGGTTGTACTGTATGCAGTCTAAATCAATAAATTTTGAATATTAAAATCCAGAACAATATTTATTTTACTATCTATGGTTCATATTAATAGGATAACCAACAGCTGAATTTATCCAAATGGTTATTGTGCTGAATGCAGAATACAGAATATTTATTGTACTGTTTGCAGTCTAATTCAATAAATATTGAATATTAAAGTAAGAAAGAAAATCTTTATTTTGATATTTGGTAGACCAGGTTCTTATTTTAGGCTACAAAGTGTTGATGACCTGTGAATAAAGTGTCAAGGTGAGGGGTGAAGTGGAAATGGCCGATTCACCTTGCCTCTTAGCTTGGCAATTTGTCCATAAGTAATCAGCACCTTGTAACCCAGAATGAGAACCTGGCCAACTAAATATCTCAATGTGGATTTTATTCATATTTTCAAACTTTTTTAATGGGTTAACTCCACATAGAACTATTTGCAATTGGTTAATGCTTCCACCAGCTGTTGGTGACACTGGTGCTTAGCAATCTAAATTGGAGGACAGAATACTTAGAGAAAAATACTTCAGTTAAACATGCATCAATAAGAAAGAAATTGTTTTGACATTCAGTAAATTAGGTTCTTATTTTTAGGCTACAAAGTACTGATAACTTGTGAATGAAGTACCAAGATGAGGAGTAAAGTGAAAATGGCCAATTCACTTTGCCCCTTAGCTTGACACTTTGTGCATAAGTCATCAGCACCTTGTAATCCAGAATAAGAACCTTGCTTACTAAATATCTTAATGTGAATTTCATTCTTATTTTTAAGCTTTTTAAAAGCAAGATTAACTCCAGATAGTACTACTTGCAATAGTTTGATTCTTCCACCAGCTGTTAGTGAAATTCCTCTTCCAGCAGTTTAGGATAGATTAGTTTGCAATGGTTTAATGCTTGCATTAGGTGCTAGATACATTCATACTTGGTCATCTCACTTATAGCTATTTACCATACGTTCATGTTTTCAACAGTTGGTGACTCAGACCTAACCCTAAATAATGCATGTCTGCTCAAATAGGGAAGTCATAGCATGACAATGTGCTTGAATCAACTTAAAACAAAATTAAAAAAAACAAAACAAAACAAAAAACCCCTGAAATCCTGCAATTTACTGCAATTATTAATATTGATACTGACAACTGTTATGGGAGAACCCTGTATATTTATCATGGATTACTGGATAATAAAGAACATCTACTTATTGGATTCTTGTACTTGGATTATGGATCCAGGGATATATTTTCACATCTAATGGATGCAGCTGGAGCTCAGGATTGATACTCACAACATTTTATGACAAGCAAAGTGGAATCAAAAGGTTAGAATCCTGGTGGCAAAATATTTAAGGCATGGTGGTTTAGAGTAGAATGGCTAGGGTAGAGCAGTCAGGCAGGACAAGGAAAGTTATACCAGATATGTGATGGAATCTGAACTCCTTCCATAACTGGTATACCTTTTCTTGGGATAGGTAACTGGGTATAATTGTACCCATCATCTCCTGGTGGATATCAACAGACTTGGTGGAATTCGTCCTTCACTGGATATGATCTTCAGGGTAGGTTGTCTTCTGGTGAAGACAATTGATCTACTTATTTAATTAATTTATATATTACTAAAAAGAAAAATTAAGAAATTGAGGCCCACTTTAAGGTTCATATTCTTCATTAAGCTATTTTATTCATGTGCATAAGCAAACTTGTTTGAAGGCTCTGCTTCAGCAAATGCAAAGAAAAACAAAAAGGCTTTTATGAAAAGTACAATTAAACCATGTGCTGGTGATAATGTCGGTGATGTCTGGAGATCAAAATGCATGAATACAAATGTTTCAAGTACTTTCCAATTATTTGCAGCTAGATGCTGACTTGTAAACAAATTGCCAAGCATTTCTCTATGGTCATAGGTGTGCAAGCAGAAAATCTCATTTGGATGTCAGGGGGTACTAAGTAAAGAAAGAAAACTCTTGTCTGGTACAAAATAGTTGATTGGCAAGAACTAAACTGCAAATTTCTGAATATTTCGATTTGAATAAGTGATAAGGTATTTATGCAAAGTGATAGTATGTTTTTAAGAAATTAAAATTAATTTACTGTAATTCTTGTGTGTGTGTGTGTGTGTGTGTGTGTGTGTGTGTGTGTGTGTGTGTGTGTGTGTGTGTGTGTGTGTGTGTGTGGCTCTGTCTATCCTAACTTTGGAGATCTACTGCAACTCGTGGAACTGGTCATGGATCATCTCAATCGGATTCCAGGTGTGTTCTTAATGCATTTTTCTTAGAGATCAGGCTGGAAACTTTATCAGATAGACAGGGTTTAGTAATTATTTAGGGTAACAGGAACAAAACTAGCCAAGTTACAGAAGGAAATGGGATTCATTTCCTGGTGATGTGCTTGGAAAGTGTTCCTTGTAATTTTGTTGGCAGGCCACCAGGATGGTAGATCATCCTATGAGTTTTGCTGTCATGTGAAGGGATTGACAGAACTTTACATGGCGGCTTAATTCATGAGTTGATCTTCGGTAGCTTAAATATAACTAAATATGTAGCTAGTTGTGGGTGTGTCCTTCCCATCCCCAACAGGTATACAATAATGTATTACCTAAAAATTTAGAAAATTAAACTTATCCTTGATCCTGAGACTTGTTTTACATTGTCACTACAAAGCAAAACATGTTGATGGTTCCTGAGGATTAGTAGATAAATTGCAGCTTTTGCTAGGGCATTTGGTCATTTATATTTAGTTGCTAGGACGTTTCATCATCTATGTGCTTCACATAATAAGGCATTTGGTTAGGAGCAGCTGATCTACAATATTAGTAATGGTAATTAAATTAATGCATTAATTTGTGACAATTTCAATAAATAAACGTGGAAAAATTGTTGTCTTGTGTAGTTTCTTCTATATTTCTTCCATGTTTTCCAATCTGCATTTAAGTAAAATAATTTGTATGGCAAATGAACAAAAATATTATAATGCCAGTTAATTACTATGAGTAGCATCATATCCTTGCAGAAATCATACAAAGAAACATCAATTTTCATCTCACATGTGCCTACTAGTACTAAAGTGACCATCAAGCAAATACGGGCAAAACAAATTTATTGAACATTTACATATACGAATGCAACATCTTCCATATAATTTCATAAAATAAATTACAAAAATATCACTGTAGAAGAGGAGCATGTTTATAGGTATGAATCAGTACAATGGAAATTCTTTGTAGACAAAAAAAAAAATGCAGAATATAAATCATTCCACACTATTACCAGGATGTTTTCACATTGATATATAAAATAGATGTTTTCTACATGCAAAACTGCTTGTGAAATTAACAAGTGAATAAACTTTTTGTGAACAAGTAGCTTTGAAAGTGGTATAACAAAGTGCAAGGGGAAAAGGTTTCTCTTTAATACACTGAATGTGAAGTGGTTGAACCTTTAGTCATCCTAAAATTCTCTTAAATTAACAATGAAATGCCAGTTTTGGAACATGTATCTTTAATGATTCCTGGTCTGAATTCCAGACTGTTATTTACTTTGATGCATTTTGATAATTCACTAAAATCATAAATACACACCTGATATACAGAGCCCAGAAACTTATTTATAACTACATATGAACATCCAGGGTAATTTATTCCAAATTATTTAATGACAAGACAAATTTAATATTTATCCTCAAATGAAAACTCCTTACCTCTCACCTTTCCAGCATATTCTAGAGCTTCTCTGCATAATATCTGTACTAAGTTATAAATAACTTGTGCATGATTTTAAAAAAAAGTTTTTTCTTTCATTGTGAGTGTGAAACACAATTAACCAGCTTTTTCTTCTTTATTTTGAACATTGTAAATTAGTTAAAAATTTAGAAATATCTGACCAATAAAAATAGAAGTTTCTCAGTTGCTGTTGATCTCATGTTTTTAGTAGAAGTTAAAACATTGATCCTTATTGTGTAAGGATATGAGTGTCCACTGTTATAAAATAAAGTTATAGTCTAGTTGATGTCATTTCTTGTGCCAAATAATTCTCTTTTGAATGATGGTGAATTAGATGGATATTTAGAAATCACTTAAAGTTTGCATATTGGTGATCTCATTTTGCATAATGCCAGACAGCATTCTTTCATTTTAAACAATTTAACGATGACCCTCCTAATTGCTAAGTGTTGGTCATGGTGAAACAAAAATAAGCAAAAACAAATGGTTTGAATCTGTTCAATTGTGTGTGCATAGTGAACAATTTCTTTTCTGTTTCTGTTAATAGTTGTAGACTTGAAATCAACAAATAATAAGAATTAAACTTTGTGTTTTGGTATCCTGGTTTATAACTGTTCTTTTATGACATGGTCAATTATAAAAATAATTCTGTGTATAAAAATTATATTGATTCACCTACAGTGTTTTTCTTGGACATGGTGGTTATGGCAACTATGAGAATTCTACTGCATGAATTTGTTAATGCTAAATCCTGAATTATTTTAATCTCATGGTGGTTGATGTTCATATTCCTTAAATAATTATAATTATTGTTGGTGAAACTCTAAAATTGGCCATTTTTCAAAATAATCATAGTGATCTAAAAGATGAACAAAAATGCAAAAATATCTTCTCAATACAGATACTATCTGGGTAATAAGGAGAAGATTGAGGTTGGATTTTGTTACAATTCTGAAGAGATCTTACAAAATTTAAGTTTGTTTAGTCTTGTCTGCATCTACATCAAATAACGTAACTTTGTCAATTGAGAAAAGTAATTATTGTTGTATTTGAACTAATAAATGTATCTCTCTCTTCAACTTTTAAGGCTTTTCAAAATAATGCAAAGCTTTCAAGAATTGATTGAGAAAGCATAACTAACTGCCTTTTTTTTCTCTTTTTTTCTTTTTATCTTTATAGGTTTAATGACCAGAACAATGCTTGGATCATCATTAGAATTCCCAAAACTATAAAAAAGCAATAAAAGTCAAGGGGAACACTCAACTGATTATGATTTTTGTTATTTTTTAGGTTCTGAACATAACCAAAAAAAAAATTGTAAAGTTAATCAATGTCAACTCTTCTGGTAAACATACTTCATTGGAATACTGGCAAGTAACAAGATATGCTGGTTGGTTAAATTGTAATTGACAAACAACTGTTTCAAAGTACCAGTATAATTGGTATTTTAGTTTGTTTAGCTTACTTGAAGTTGGCTAATTGCCAACTTTGTTATTTAACATTAAGCTTTGTTGCTAAATGTATTGGAGCAAAATATCGCCTGCTGAAGATGTAGTTGTTTTAAGTACCAAACTGGTAGTATAGGGAGTTTTCTTCAATCCAATGAGCTTGTCAGTTCAAAATTAATGGTACAATCTTGTATTTTTATTAGAGTGAATAATTACACAAGAAAAATTAGGTTGTTTTACAAGTATTTCACAGTCTTGTTTGATTATTTTGTGCATGGCCTTACTCATTCACTTTATAACTGTAACTACTAAATGCCACAAATACTTGATGTTTGTTGGCAGGCTTTTCAACTATTTAGAGGTTCTAAACAACATACTGTATCATTGAATTGGTAAATGTCTACACATTTTACAAATCTGCATCTTGGAATATCGTTGTCACTGTTAGAAACATTTTATAGTGGAGCATGCATTTAATGGTACATGTTGGGCAGATGATATTGTCATACAAAAAAATACAAAAAAGACTGCTGGGTGTTAACTTAACCTTTTGTTATGTTTAGGGATATCTACATTGAGATGTCAAGAATCAGGGTTCTCCCTAAAAGTTTAATACTACCAAATATTTTGATGAGAAATGTTCTGATGAAAGTAGAATTATAAGTTGCCCATCATGATTTTTTCATTAAAAAGACTTCAGTAAGATTCATTCTACAAACTGAAGAAAGGCATTCATGTTTTGTTCTTACATCAAATAACTATGTGCCAGGCCTTCTGAATTATTTTAAAATTAGGAAACACCTTTATTGACTGTAGAATCCTGCATGGGTTCTACCCAGTAAAACAAAAGGCCCATGATTTCATACCAGTGCTGAAATGATCAAAATTGAGAATAACTGTAGCTAACTCTAGCTTTTGATGAACCTGATTTGTTCCTCAGCACATGGTAAGTGAAGGCCATTGTTACTGTCCAAAAGAGCATTGACTTTGAAATGAGTAAGTTAGGAATTTTAGAAAAGAATATACACATCATGTGGCTAGTTATCCCAAATATCTTCAGTGTTGTGTTCTGATATGCAAAAATTGTCTAATCTGCTCATTGGATATTTGTTTTAATAATTGAGCAATAAATTCATCAATATACCTTTGGATTGACCATGAGGATGAAGTTGTTCAAATAGTTTTATTGTGATAGAGACTTAATCCTAAATGATGCATATCTGGTCAACTAGGGAAGTCGTAACATGACAAGATGTTTGAATCAACTTGAAGAAAAAAAAAACCAAACAAACCTGAAACCCTGCAATGTACTGCAGTTATTAGTGTCAAAACTGGCAACTGTTATGGGAGAACCCTGTATATTTATCATGGATTACTGGATAATAAAGGACATCTACTTACTGGCAACTGTTACAGGAACCTTGTATATTTATCATGGATTACTGGATAATAAAGGACATCTACTTATTGGATTAAACTGTATCTGGATTTATGGATTCATGGATATATTTTCACATCTAATGGATGTAGCTGGAGCTCAGGATTGATATTTACAACATTTTATGACAAACAAAGTGGAATCAGAAGGTCAAAGTTGAATCAAAAGGTTAGAATCCTGGTGGCAAAATATTTTAAGGAGTGATGTTTTAGAGTAGAATGGCTAGAGGTAGAGCAGGTCAGGCAGGACAAGAAAAGTTATACCAGATATGTGGTGGAATCTGAACTCCTTCCATAACTGGTATACCTTTTCTTGGGATAGGTAACTGGGTATAATTGTACCCATCATGTCTCCTGGTGGAAATCAACAGATTTGGTGGAATTCATCTTTCACTGGATACAATCTTCAGGGTAGGTTGTCTTCTGGTGAAGACAATTAATCTACTTGTTTAATTAATTTATATATTACTATAAGGAAAAATTAAGAAATTGAGGCCCACTTTAAGGCTTGTATTCTTCATTAAGCCTATTTTGTTTGTGTGCATGTGCAAACTTGTTTTAAGGCTCTGCTGTGCAGCAATTGCAAAGAAAAAAAGGCCTTTTATGAAAAGTACAATTAAACCATGTGATGGTGATGATAATGTTGGTGCTGTCTGGAGATCAAAATGCAGGAATACAAATGTTTTCAAGTACATGCCAAGCATTTCTCTGTAGTCGGATAGGTGTGCAAGGAGAAAATCTCATTTGGATGTCAGGAGGTACTAAGTAAAGAAAGAAAATTCTTAATTGGCCAGTACAAAATAGTTGATTGGCAAGAACTAAACTGCAAATTTCTGAATATTTCGATTTGAAGTGATAAGGTATTTATGCAAAATGATAATGTATTTTAAGAAATTAAATCCAATTTACTGTAATTGTTGTGTGTATGACTGTCTATCCTAACTTTGGAGATCTACTGCAAGTTGTGGAACTGGTCATTGATCATCTCATTTGGACTCCAGGTGTGTTTTTAATACATTTTTCTTAGAGAACAGGCTGGAAACTTTATCAGATAGACAGGGTTTAGTAATTATTTAGGGTAACAGGAACAAAACTAGCCAAGTTACAGAAGGAAATGGGATTCATTTCCTGGTGATGTGCTTGGAAAGTGTTCCTTGTAATTTTGTTGGCAGGCCACCAGGATGGTAGATCATCCTATGAGTTTTGCTGTCATGTGAAGGGATTGACAGAACTTTACATGGCAGCTTAATTCATGAGTTGATCTTTGGTAGTTAAATATAACCTAATATGTAGCTAGTTGTGGGTGTGTCCTTCCCATCCCCAACAGGTATACAATCATGTATTACCTAAGAATTTCGAAAATTAAACTTATCCTTGATCCTGAGACTTGTTTTACATTGTCACTACAAAGCAAAACATGTTGATGGTTCCTGAGGATTAGTAGATAAATTGCGGCTTTTACTAGGGCGTTCAGTCATTTATACATAGTTGCTAGGATGTTTCATCATCTATGCACTTCACATGCAGCATTTGGTTAGGAGCAGCTGATCTACAATATTAGTAATGGTAATTAAATTATTGCATTACTTTGTGACAGTTTCAATAAATAAACTTGGAAAAATTGGGGTTTTTTGTGACTTGGAGAATCTTTTTTAACTACTTATAAATTATGTAAATTATGTGCTATTAAAAGAATAAATGAACCAAAAAAGAACTTGTGTCTTTTTATTTTGATTTCATTCTTTAAAAAAGTAATATAGTTCAGATTCATGTAATTAAAACAATTCATGGCTATCATAGGCATATACAGGCATGTTTAGACTTCTGGTAGTTTTTGACCTAACTAATGGTAAAATATACAGTATTTGTTGTATATAGTTAGTATTAAACCCTTAAAAAAATAAAATACAGAAAAACAAATTTGGGTGAATTTTCTGGTAATTTGTGGGTTGCATGGAATTTTTGGTATATTTTATCCCTTCTGAGGATATAATAACCAAAACACCATAATTATGTCATTTATATTCTTATAGTGTTGCACAACTAGGATTCTTGCCTACCAAGAACAATGAAATTGGCAGATTATTTTCAGCATTTCTTTACCCTTTTGGGGATGACATACTAAAATTAAACCAAAATATTTTGTTTGTGTTCACATACCATTTAGCAAAAGTGGGAGTTTTTTGCCTGCTAAGGTATCATTGAAATTGGCAGATTATTTTCGACATTTCTATACCCTTTTGAGGATGACATACTAAAACAAAACCAAAATATTTGTCTATCATATTATTTAGCAAAACTGGAAGTTTTGCCTGCCAAAAACAATGAATTGGCAAATTATTTTCAGCATTTCTATACCCTTTTGAGGATGACATACCAAAACAAAATCAAAATTTTTTGTCTAATATGTTCATATATCATTTAGCAAAACTGGAAGCTTCGCCTGCCAAAAACAATGAATTGGCAGATTATTTTCGGCGTTTCTATACCCTTTTGAGGATGACATACCAAAACAAAACCAAAATATTTTGTCTATCATATTATTTAGCAAAACTGGAAGTTTTGCCTGCCAAAAACAATGAATTGGCAGATTATTTTCGGCGTTTCTATACCCTTTTGAGGATGACATACCAAAACAAAACCAAAATATTTTGTCTATCATATTATTTAGCAAAACTGGAAGCTTCGCCTGCCAAAAACAATGAATTGGCAGATTATTTTCGGCGTTTCTATACCCTTTTGAGGATGACATACCAAAACAAAACCAAAATATTTTGTCTATCATATTATTTAGCAAAACTGGAAGCTTCGCCTGCCAAAAACAATGAATTGGCAGGTTATTTTCGGCGTTTCTATACCCTTTTGAGGATGACATACCAAAACAAAACCAAAATATTTTGTCTATCATATTATTTAGCAAAACTGGAAGTTTTGCCAGCCAAAAACAATGAATTGGCAGATCATTTTCGGCGTTTCTATACCCTTTTGAGGATGACATACCAAAACAACACCAAAGTGTGTCCTTGTTGGAACTCAAGAGTTACTGGATTCAATTCCCAGTACGCACTGTGTTGTCTGTTGTAACTATTTCAAAGTATTAAGGGCACAAAATAATGATCAGCCATCACAGTTGTCTGGATGGTCATTTAATGGCCAAATAAGGTTAGGCTACAAGAATTTCATCTTTTTTTTTTTTTTTTTTTAAGAGACCATATATTTGTTACACTTTAGGGAACTGTTACTTGAACAGCTTTTCCTAATGGTAAGATGGTGGATCATGGACGTTTACAGAGGATGATGGTGGATGATGGTAGTTGATGATGGATGCTGTACATTGTTGTATGTGGGACATGAAATTATTACCTTTTCGCTTCAAAAACCCACCAACGACAGTTTACGAATGGTACACGGGATTTCCCGACTAGAAGAACGTTTCCTACGTTGTTGTCATAGCAATAAAGCTGAAAAATCAAAATGGCGTTTCACGTCGTTTCACTACGGGTACTAATCTCGACGTGCGTGGAGTCCTTTTACACGCGTGGTGACTCGCACAAGTGAAATATCTTGCCTAATTGAAATTTTATCATCCCTAATGTATATTAGTAGAAACTTAGTCGAGTACTATTGCAAATGCTGCATTCTGATTGGCTACGCTACTTGCTATCTATTTAACAATTAGATTATTCGCTTCATATTATTCCCCTTCACCTCATAGAAATCGAGAGCGAATAATCTAATTGTTTTAGTAGAAACACTTAGCAAAGAACATTTTTCGTCTTCTCTGGGATTGCATTTTCAAGTAGGCAATCTATTTCGTCTTTAGAAACTTCACAAAAACGAGAGGCGGAAGCCATTTTCGCTACTCGCTATCTATATAGGGTAGCCAATCAGAATGCAGCATTTGCAATAGTACTCGGCTAAGTTTCTATTAATCGTCGATAGATAGCGAGTAGCTAAAATGGCTTCCGCCTCTCGTTTTTGTGAAGTTTCTAAAGACGAAATAGAATGCTTACTTGAAAGTGCAGTCCCAGAGAAGACGCAAAATGTTCTTTGCAAAGTGTTTCTACTAAAACAATTAGATTACTTTGCTCTCCATTTCTACGAAGTTATAGTTGACTCGGGCTTCGCCCTCGTTAACTATCACCTCATAGAAATCTCGAGCTCATAATCTAATTGTTAATTAGAATGGTGTTAATGGTGGTCGGTTGGCGTTATATAGTATTCTATATTCTATAATGCCCTTTAATGCAAATGGTTGGTTGCGTATCTACGCTTGTGAATGTCGATTGAATAAAATGAATGTTTGAGGTTGACGTTAGTGCTAGTATATTTTCTGGTAATGAACAGCAAAAGGTGTATCGCCATAGTAAAAGAGGCAACTCGAAAAGTTTTAAAACATGATTACTAACGTTTCGTTGCGGCGTGCAACATCTTCAGAGTATAGATTTACAAAGGTTACAAAAAACTATATATATATATATATATATATATATGGATCTATAATTTACATACTGGAATAATTAGATAGAATAACTTAGCCGTCTAATTATTCCAGTATGTAAATTATAGGTCCATATATATAGTTATTTCTCACCTTTGTAAATCTATACTCTGAAGATGTTAGACGCCGCAACGAAACGTTAGTAATCATGTTTTAAAACTTTTCGAGTTGCCTCTTTTACTATGGCGATACATTTAAGAATTCTGAGCTGGGCTCTGATCTTTATATTGCGATTGCGCTTTCCGCCCGGAAAAAACCAATTTTTGACAATTTGAAAATTAGCAAATTCAAGGGGGAAAAAAGAAAAAAAAATCATCCAAAAGGCAGTCTATTGCCAATCAAAGGTACCGAGGAAAATTTGCTAAAAGGCACCAACATTCGGCTCCCCAGCCTTCGATGGTAAGGATGTACAGTCGTTATATGAGGTGCGTTGTATTTTAGGAACGGTGCGCGTATGCGCAGATAGCGTGGAAGTACAACACGAAGCTGGAAAAACTACCCAGGCTTACGATCGTCTCGATGGAACACAGTGGATCAGGTTCTTTGATCCAGAGGAAATAATTTTTAAAGATAGGTAACATGTTGAAATAACAAAAACAGGAAATGTATTCCACTTTAGGTGAAACTTATAAATGGAAAAAAAAAAAAATTTTTCGAACGACTGATCTGCAGAAAAAAAAATGATAACGGTACATTTAACCATATTTTTTTTGTGCGCAAAAATGCTGTATATAGTTGAAATGTAGTAGGAAGGTAGCGGTAGAAAAAGGTTAAACTTGTTACTTATTCACCTTACAAGGTACAAGAGTAATGCAGCTACTGCTAAAAAGTTTGTTTTCACGCAGATATACTTTGCATAAATTTTGCACCTTGACGATGAATCCCAAGCAAAGTCTCGGCCATGTTCGAGTAAGCTGGTCGGTCAACATCCCGCAATGACTGATGGAATCGTTCAACGTTCTCTTTGTCTGAAGAATGAAACCCACAGTTGTTCTGAGGATATGGGAATCAAAATTCGCCACTGTGGTGGATATTACATTTACAACTTTCCGGGAAATCTAGACCCAATCACAACTCGTTATTGCCTCCGAGAAAGCCACGATGTAGGAAATCGAATTCCGGTAATCAGTGCGGCAAAAGATGGTTTTTTCCTGATCGATAAACTTCTGCATTCGGGGAGCAATGTCGCAGATTCGTTGCAATGCGTGATAATGTGCATGACTGAGAAATCTTGCAAGTCGTTTAATTTCTCATACAAGCATAAAATCTGTGAACTGAACAGCGCTGCAAAGCAAGAGTTCCGAAAAACTTTGTCAGACGTGACGGACACAGTTTCTATGGCAGAGGACGCGGGCAGGGCCGCCGAGAAAATTTTCATGTACCAAAGCAAGACAAATTTTAGACCCCCCTCCCACGCCTGTGCAAGGACATTAAGACCATAAAATACACTACAATACATTTATGTTGAACAATCTTTATTTTTTAATAACTGAAATATTTGTACTCGAGATAGATATGGGCCCCCTGGGGCTTCATGGGCCCCGGAGCGATGCACCGGCCGCACCCCGCTCTCCTTAGGCCTGGACACGGGCAAATATTGAGTCATAAGTTTGAGCTCTGAAGGGTTGGTTTATAAAATAACTTCGGGATTCTGAGACACAAGTCGTTGTACACGTATAGCTGAAAAGCATGAGCGTTGCAGGGGGTTAAAAGTACGGTTGGTGATGTTGAGGTTGAACGTAGAAATTGGTTGTCGAAGTTTCATGCTCGACAAACAGTTCTGTCAACGTAGGTAATATGGTAAAAATATGAGAAAAAATACGAGATTACCGTTATTAAAGCCTGACTTTCCATATAATCGTAAAAATATAAGAGAAAGCAAATTCTGAAAAAGAAGGCCATCTTTTAACTTAAGATTTAAGTTAATGAAAGATGAAAACTGTGAAATGGTGATATTTCGATTTAATTGACTTGGTCTGAAGATGATTTTGCAATAAAATCGAAATATCACCATTTCACAGTTTTCATCTTTCATTAAGTTAAATCTTAAGTTAAATCTTAAGTTAAAAGATGGCCTTCTTTTTCGGAATTTTCTTTCTCATATTTTTTGAAGTTGTCGGCTGGTCAAGGTTTTTGGATATAATCGTAACTACGGTATATTGCCCCGTATGGGTTTGTTACACTTGGAGTAGCGTTAATATTTTTATCTTTCACCCAAGTACATAGTTCCATATCTATATCTATATATATATATATATATCAGTATATATATCGAGAGAGAGAGAGAGAGAACGAAAAGAATCTACAGAACAAAAGACCGGAACTTTTTTCAAAGTGCCGCCATCAAAACAAGTCTATTTTGAGAAACCTGAAGCCAACCGTAACCCGGGGATTACGTCATCAACCAATTACACAGCCATAACCCATATAAAAATGAATCGTCATACTAGGATCTGAACAGTTGTCTGAAGATCCTCCCTTGACGTGAAACTCGGAGTAACAACGAACAATCTATAAGTTCTACTTATACATATATACTTATACTTATACATATATAGATATATATATACATATATATATATATTTAGATAAATCAAAAGAGCTTTTCCCATAGCTACACATTGAAAAAGAAATTTACATTACTTTCCTCAAGTCTTCTTTTGTCTGAAAAAATGTAAAGAATCAACCAGACGCAGGATTGTTTAAACTAAATAAATTATTTATTGAGTAGTATCCAAGAACCAGGTACCTTGCATCAGTTTCTGACCGCAAAGTCAACATGCAGTCGATCTCCCAAGCAACACTGTCATATCTCACCTTGCAATCAACGTCGCTCTCTCAACAAGTGTGCCTATCAATATTAACATACACTATCAAGTGACAGGCTAACCAGAAGACACTAGTCATGATAATTGTCAATCAGGTGAGTTCATATCGTTTTCAAAACACGTACGTTTCCCTGAAATTACGATTAAAAAATACATTTTCCCAAGTTGACATTCGCAGCAGAGGTTAATCAGGAAATTTTCTGTTTTTGTAACTCCAAGGATGATTCTGAAATTGAATTGAAGCATTGCATATCCTTACGAATAAGCGTTAAGTCGTCGCGATAATGTTTAGTTTACAAAAAAAATATGGATTAAACGAGTATACTGTTCCCTGTTGACTCAATAACTCAACTGGCAACAGCAGCGGCGTGTTCGAAACACAAAAGCTGATGGTGACAAAATGAATCGAGAAAAATTTCCTCATAAAGACAAATAAATGCAACATGGCTTAATAGATGATCAACAATTACCTTGAGAGAAATAGTTAAATCTGTCTACAGGACGATTAATAGGCACATAAGAATAAACAGAACTATTAGATATGCCGCCTGTATGCTTCTTAATATATGCTTTTGAGTATTCCTTCAATATCTAGTGTATCTCAATGCGTAATAATTGTTTTTTCATCCATCAATACAGAGGTTGTTTGCTGTTACATGGTTATATGGAATATTACATTTAACACATTCAAGTAAAGGTGAGGTTATTCATCACGAGACGTGGAACGAACTACGGTCACTGAAATTATTATTTTACATCTGACAGGTTATGAACATCGTAGTCTCTCTGTGATAACTACGTGAGATATAATGGTGGTAGACGTTTTGTCATTGAGACAGGCGATGCTTATACACTGCTTACTTTAATGAGGATACTGTTTGGTAACCGTAATTGTGAAGAACTGTTCCTTTTTCAGCAAAGGATATATTGTAGAATTTTGAAGCAAGTTTGTTCCTTTTCTAGTTTTCCTTCGAATTGTTTCGGAACTTATGGATAAAACCAAATTCTAGTTGTTGGCTCAGGCCCCGTTTAGGCCCTATGTAGGATAGTTACCACTCAAGTCAAAACTCTTTCTTTTTAATATACCCCTATTCACCTAGTGGACATCACAAACATATACACTCATTTGGCGGCTAACACCCTGCAACCGCTTCCGTAGCTTAATTTCTAAATCTGCGGCCCAGATTTCCGTGACTGCATTCTTCGAAACTGCATGGTCTCGAACTGGGTTTAAAAAAAGAGCTACCACTCCAAAATATGCACATTGGACGTAGGTGTCAAATTTTAGCCTTATTGCTCAACATGAGTCAACTATGTAAATAGACTTCACGAAATTTCATGGCATTTTCTCATGCATCGTCGTTACTAGCTTGTCACGTCACCACGGAAAGCTCCGAAGATTTAATAAAGCGAGGATCTAGGACTTTGCGGAAGGGGAGTTTGGCAAACCAAGCGTGGTTCCAGGTTTTTGAGAAGGGGGTGGTTAACCAGACCGTTGGTTTTTAAGGGGGGTGGTTCCCTAATCGCTTAAATCCATGGGAGCGCACAATTAAAGAAAACATATACAAGGGACTATGGCAAGGAATCCTCTCATCGTTTGGTGGCTCAAGGTGGGTTAAACCCCCTGAACCCCCCCTGATCCCTCCCCCTGATCCACCACTGATTTAATCATAGTTATTTCATATTTTTGAAGATCCTTATCGTTGGATATTGTCACGTGGAAAGCCAACCATCCAATCATCAACGGAAGGTTCTCACGTGGCATCCTTCGCAACCGATGGAGACTACAATAACTACGATCTTCCGATGAACTACAGCCAAACCAAGGTTTCAAACAACCCTTATTTGCAAGTGGACCTAGAAAAAAGCGTCCCTGTCGACTTTGTCGTCGTGAACTTTCCAATGCTCTCCGAAACACCAAAAGTGTACAAGTCTATTCGAATTACTCTTGGTAAGGCTCAAGAGACTACAGCACCATGTATAAGTATTAATAATAATGATAATAATGATGATAATAATAATGATGATGATGATGATGATAATGATAATAATAATGATAAGAAAGCTTGCTTGTTGGGATCAGCTAAGATAATAAGTAAGGTGATGGATATCTGAGGCCATGGAAGATGGCTTGATATTCAGCAAATATGTTCGGTAGTAACATCGAACTCCGAATGATCTAAAAAATCAATAATAATAATAATGATAATAATAATGGTAAAATTTCCTTTCCCCACAAGTTCCCTGAAATGTGCAATGTCTGTTGCAGCCTTACCTGGCGGGATGCTGGGAGCCCGTAGCAGGCTGAGACCCCTTCCACTGTCCTTGGTTTGGTTCGAGTTGTAATAACAATAATAATAATAATAATAATAATAATAATAATAATAATAATAATAATAATAATAATAGGCAGTGGCTAGATCTTGCCTGGGGCCGGTCTAGAATGGAGAAGTAAGATGACTCCTTCCCTCCACTAGTCTGAGGGTTCACCTTGGGCAAGTGATAAGACCCTCAAGCCCCCCTACCTAGGGTTACAGGAAGGGGAGATGGGGCTCTTAAGCTGTGGTGAAGGCAACCCATCTAGGAGAAGGAAAACTTCATTATAAGGAAACCCTAACAGAAAACCCGGGCGGATGGAGCTCGTTAGCGTATAGCAACCGTCTAAGGGAAGGAAGACCCCGACAGAAAAACCCGTCATCCCAAGGTGGAGTTCCGTGCTGAGGGGATGCCAGAATGGTGGCCGACACGACAGGAGGTCGCCAACGTACAACTCACAGAGGTGGCGAACCTGTGTTTTAAGAAATGCTTCACCTGATGAACCGGGCAACTTCAGGCGGACTGACCATTCCCGTGCATGTAAAACTTACTAGTAGTCCATATATGAACTGCTGGGATATGACATTATAAGTCAACCTTTAACTTTAGAAGTAGATGTTCTAAACCGAACAAATGCAGTGCAAGCTGAGAATATTACTAGAGCACACATAAACAACTGAGGGAGAGGAAAGAGGCCGGAGTGGACTTTGGAGGAGAAAGTACTACTCGTCAAATAGAAACTGAGGAAAGAGAGAGAGGAAGCGGATTCATGAAGCGTGTTAAAAAGAGATGGTTAAATGAAGCGCGGACAAAGAAGACTGTCTCAGCCCAGAACCTAGTGGATAATGCCAGGAGGTTCAAATTGGAGGAGGAAGTAATGGGTCAGCTAGAAGGACGAGCTGAGAAGTCTGAGTCACCACCAGAGAGTATGCATTGGACGACAGCCAAGAAGGTTCGACTGGTTGAAATAGATACGGAGGAAAGGGAACGTGGATTTGGTTTTATGAAGACAGTAGGTGATAGATGGGAACAGGAGTTTGGAGAGAGATTAAAAGATCAAAAGCTGAGAGACAATGCTGCTAGATTTAAGAAGGAGAAACAGATTGCGAACCTTGTCTTGGTGAGAAAAAGGAATGAGGAGCGTGGGGAGGAGGGAACTGAGGCAAGAGTTGAGGACGGGGAATTGGAGGAGACAGCAAGAGTGGTAGGCGTGTCAGAGGAAGATGTGGAGCAGGAACCCCATAGAAGAACAGAAGCAGATGAAGCAGCAGGGACAGAAAGAGAAAAAGCATTAAGAGAGGTTTTCACAGTGGAGTTAGCGCAGCTAACACCAACAAATGCGAAAGAGGTTGGATAGCTTCGTAGAGTTTGAGCTGTATGATAAGAATCTCATGAGAGCGATCAATTGCAGAGTCATCCCGGTTGCGGCATACGCCGTGAATGTATGCCAGTTCACCCAAAAGGAGTTATATGACCTTGATATGTTGGTGAAGGATATTCTACGCAAGAGAGGTATGCTGGGCCGACAGGCAAGTGATGAGAGGCTCTACCTGAAGAGACAGGATGGAGGGCACGGCTTGAAGAGCCTGCGGCAGGTTTATAAGGAAACAAAGGTGCGGGTGGCAACGTACATGGTTTGTACCACGAGCCGCTGGATAAGGATTGCTTGGAAGCGAGAGTATAACATCGAATACAAGAGCTTAAAAAGGGAAGCAGAACAAGCGCTGCGTGAAGTTGGGGTGGAGGTTCAATTTAGGGAGGAAGAAATCTGGAAAGATAGTGAGAAGATGGAGAAAGAATGGGCAGGATGCTGGGCAGAGCTGAAGAAAGGAATGCAGAACGGGTATACAGAGAAGTTGAAGAATGATTATAAGGCAAAGGGTATGCAGAGTCAAGTATTTACAGAGCAGGCGAACGAGAGTCTTGTGTGGTTGAACACAAATATCACACCGCAGAAGACGGCTGGAATCATGGATTTGCTGGAACAGATGGTGGAGACTCGGAAGTGGAAAGTGTTGTGTGGGATAGGAGGCGGGGACGGAAAATGTAGATTGTTGCAAGAAGTTTGATGAAACCGTTCAACACCTGCTTGCAGGGTGTGAGATCCTAGCAGGAACCGAGTATCTCGGTAGGCACAACAATGCCTTGATGGTACTGGCTGTTAGCTGGGCCGTTGAGAGAGAACTTCTCCCTGCCAATACGGCATGGTACACTGTTAGATGGGAGAAAGGCCACGTCCTAAAGGGGAACGGGTTCAAGTTGAGCTGGGACTTCGAGCATAGGATGAGAAAGACCAGCTCTCCACGCAGACCAGACTTGACATTAGAGGACGAGAAAGCGAGGAAGATCTGGTTAGTGGACATGTCATGCCCTCAAGAGCAGAACATCAAGGAAGCGACAAGAACGAAGTTACAGAAGTATCAGCAGCTGGCATTCGAAACCAGAGAAAAGAGAAGAAGGTACAGAGTGGAAGTAGTTCCGGTAACAATTGGATGCCTGGGAGGTGGTGTCGAAGATGCAATCAGAGTAGTGAGAAAGATTATTGGAGAGGAGGACAGTGTGATTAGGATAATCACTACAATGCAGAGGACGGTGCTTTCTGAGGGGGAAACAATAATTAGGAAAGTGCTTGGCGGAGTGATACAGCCAGAGTAGTGAACGTATAGCCGAAGCGCATCAGCCTTAGTGTGAACAACTATGGGAACACCTGTACCTCGGTTACCCCCCAACAATATTTGGTGGGAGGGAATAATGGCTAGAATATGAACTGGCTAATGGGAACATAATAATAATAATAACGTAATCTGCCTTGTCCATTATTACGTTGTTCTTCATCCAAAACACATATACTTTTCATTTGGATGCATTTTCTCCTACTGTCAACACAATAGCAAGAACGAAGGAGTAGGTGATCCTGAACGAGCTATATAGCTGCCAAATATTCAGTCTGACGAGGGAGCGAAGCCTCTCAATATGTTAGGCCCATTTTCATAATAAATTTTTTGAGGTTCAATTCTTTATGATATTTCTGCTAACAAAACCAAAATACGGAAATGCTATTCAACAATTTTCTTTATTTAACTCTCCAAAATTTGGCGGGAAGTTCAGTGGGATGCGAACCTCCACGTGATACTTTTCTTTAAGAATTGTCCCCCCCCCCACCACTGTAAAACCTCTTACAACGTTATTGGTGGTTAAACAGGTATAAAAATGCAAATTTCTACCTCCTCGCTTTCCTCCGATAATTTGGAACAAAGAGAAAGAAATCAAAAATAGAAGTCTGTTACGTAAGCTTCGGAGTTAGATTGTAACAGTGGCTTGGGAACCAGGCGGGGCATTGGAGGCTGGCATTCAGAGGTAGGAATAATTGTTTTCGGAAAGGCCAAGGATAAATAACCTCGGGACAATGGGCTGAAATTCGGTCACTGTGTGAGTTCATGTGTGTGCGTTTGCTTTTTCATATGTATTTAAATCATGGCATCTGGAGCATTACCCATTCACCTCGTTGACGTCATCCCCCGTAAAAGTTTTTGTTGTTTTCATGTTGACCAATTTCCTTGTGCGAATTTTACGAATTTTTGCACCTTTTCTGTGTTATACACAACAAATTATGACCTGAGATCCGGTGATTTTTCGTCCTTTTTCTTCTTCATATCTCGGTCGCTAGAGGGTTAATCTCAAAGGTAGATAAATGGAACCCCTCATTACTCAAAATATCTTCCTACGCCACTGTAGAATTTCTATATATCGAGCATGGCCTAGTGTGCATTTTGTTGGAAACTTACTGCGATGTCTGGGTGGCTCCACAAGCCTAAAATGCGGAACAAAAGACGAGTTATTTTGAGAAAAAAACGTTAAATGCAATACATACTTGAGTCGCCCCTTTGTCCTCATTTCTTCTCCAAAATTTCACTTCAAATTCATTTGTCTTTCAGGGGAAACTAAAACGATTGACGATCCATCAAATCATGTTTGTTTCGGGACCTATAATGCGCAAAAGTACAACTTATTTAAATGTGAAAAATGGGGAAGATACCTGACTATTCAAAGTGTGGCTGACAATGTTGAGTTAAGTCTCTGTGAAATGGCTGTGCACAAGAGACCGATAGGTGAGTGTAAAAGCATTGTTACTTCCCGCCAAAACGTGCCAGTTTGTACGAAAATTTTATTACAAGGCTAGGGAGCCAGTCAGTGTGCGTCATTTTTTGTACAGTCTGATAACACGCTCAGTCATATAATAATAATGATAACAGTAATAATTAAGATAAAAATGTCAATGTCTATGTTTGATTAATATATAGAAAATCTGGCCTATAGAAAACCTTCTGTGGCCAGTTCACGGTACGGACCATATCACGTTCCCGAAGCAGTAGTTGACATGCATTATATGACCACTTTTATCTCTAATCATGAAACAAACCCTTGGCTAAGAGTGGATCTGGGAGATATCTATTTCGTGCACGAAGTTGTCTTATGGCAAAGACACGACTGCTGCAATGTAGCACAGAGAAATTTGGAAATTAGAGCAGGTGAGGTCAAACTGATGAAATTGCAAGGCAAAGGGAGCAATAAGGGATCTTACAAACGGTGAAAGTTTAACTTAAAGACCCGTTTACACGTGAGATTCTGTGTGTGGGGATTATCATCTGGTGTATGCAATTAACTCATGACAGTCTATGCAGCAAGGTGTCCGCTTAGTTGAATCACTGATTAACAGTATTATCGATTCATTATTACAATTCATCCATGGTGAAACTGTAATATTTTTCATAGCACAATGTTGTAAGCCTGTAACCACTTGAGAGATGTTGTTGTGTGAGTAAATCATGTCATGATGACCTACTTATCAATGCTGCTGCCAGGGTGACGCCAGAAGAGACAACAGCCCCCCATTGGGGAACCCTAGCCCTCGTGTCAGGAAAAAATTAAGAATCCGTAGGGGAATGCTCACTGTTGATAATACAATTACATATTGTACAAACTATGAGTACTCATTATTTATTTTACCAAGGACGATAATAGACCCTTCTCTTCATGTCAAATCTAAAAATAAACTGTTTCTAGTCAGTTGTTGGGATTATTCTTGCAAAAATGACGTGATATTTTAGACTCCAAGTAAGAGGATTTTAAAGGATGCTTGGTCCTGGACCCTCTAGTTTAGCCCCCTGTCGTGGACGTTAGCCTCTGCGTCGGGGAATTACTGACGCCATCTCTGGCTGCCGTACTCTGTGGACATCATGTTGTGATATGGGATCCCTACCTTACCTCTGTGTACCTTCTTTCGTGAGCACAGGTTCAGGTTCTGTCCCTATTTGGGTCTCGGAAAAAATTTCCGGCTGGAGTGTTGTTTAGCGGACGCTTGCCAACCGCTGACCTTTTAAGATTAGGGTTAGAGTTACAGTTAGGTGTAGGGTTAGGTTTAGGATTACATTTAAAGTAAGGGTTGGGTTAGGGTTAGGGTTTGGATTAGAGTCAGGTTTTCGTTTAGGGTTAGGTTTAGGGCAAAGTTAATTGACCCCGCGACTGCCTAATTAATAGCAGTTGACCTAAATTTTCTTGACTAGTTTGGTCAATTCTTGACCTTCAAAACCCAGCGCGGAAATTTTCATTTTTTTTTCGAAAAACGAGAGTTGTCAAATTTAGTTACCACCTAGCTCTCCATCCTGCACCATCACTCGTCATTCCCCCCCCCCCCTCCTCCCAATAAATCCTCGCCATCCCTTGTCATCTCATGCTACAGCTCGCCATCCTGTGCCTTCCTTCACAATCTTCAACATCCTTCACCCTCTCCATCCACGGCAACCATCACAATCTAATAACAATAAGACAGTTGTGGAAATTACTTACTTTCCCTTCATCCAATGAACAACATCGTATTTTTGCTTCTTGTTTAGGAAAAAGTCTTGATGATAGTGGTATTGCAAATCATTTCTGTGCTAAGTCTGACTTGTACGCACTGGAAATCAGAACGCATTACTGCGACGTTGCTGGCCGATACGTTAACGTTATTCGTAGGGAACAAGGCACCTTTCTTTCATTAAATCAAATAGTTGTGAATCCTGAGAAAACAGGTTGGTTAAAACCCTACTGCTACTGCGCCCTTGGTTACAAATAGTATTATAACAACTTTAGAGCGAATTAGATGATTTTCGAAAATTTACTTCATGTGATTGAACTTTTGATTTAGAAAATGTTGCGGCTTATGGCCCACTTTGGGGTGCCTCTCATTCCAGGACTGGTAATTTACATGTAAGTAATTTGGTCAACACACGTTTTGACAGTTGTCATGCGATGCAGGAATCGTTTGGCCCAAAACAAGTATGGATTAAAATGCAGATGACCGCAACAGTGTACAAAGTTTTTATCGTCAATAATCCTGACAAACTGGATGAGCTAGTTGATTTTGATATCAAAATAGGTAGGTAACCAATAAGTTTCTTTCTATAGAGTAAGGTCTTAAGCTGCGAGATTTTACTATTCCAACTGAACAAAATAAATTAATTTAGTTTAGTACGTGGAAAATCTCCGGAACAGCCGTCATAAACTGAATTCCTTTAGAATTAAATTTAGCAAACAGAAAATTGCTTGAGAGTCTTTATGCTGTGATAGAAACATGATTGACCTCAATTCAACAAGAAAAATGCCTAGTGAAAACACGAAACGTAGCCGAGTGTTTTCTGGCAATTTTCTGGTTGAAATGGCGTCATTTAGGTTTCTATCACAGAGCAGAGACACCAACGCTATTTTCTATTTGTTTTATAAAGTTACCAAGGTTTGTCGAGTTTCCGTGACGTCATTCATGTCACTGTACTCTAATACACAATGAAAGTGACGTCAATCGTGTCTCTATACTCTGAGAGAAAATGAGGCTCGTCCAACCAGAGCGTGTGTAGGACGCGTGTTATTTTATAACAATTGATATAAAATAATGAATCGCAAGGTATCAGCAACGGCACACCCAGGATTTTTGTAGAGGGGGGTCTAGAATGTTGAATTAGTATCCAGCATGGGGCTTTGGAGGCATACTTTCCCAGCAAAATTTTATATTTTAATGTCTCTACAAGGCTAATTCCGGTGTTATGAATTTAAGTCCTTGTACACAACACACTAGTAAGGTGACGGAGAAATTATGGCTTTACAGGATCGTCTGTCAGAGGTATCGTACCCTCTACGATGTTTTATTTTAATTATATCTTGCATTTTTTGTCATTTTTTTTTGCGCGGACACAAATAGAAATCATCCTCGTGGCTGCTAAGGGAGGAGCTTAAGCCCTTTAAGCTTTTCCCCCCGGGTGCGCCATTGTGTATCAGTGTAAACAGGACAAACACGTCAAAAATTATGAATATGCACGATCTAAAAATGTTTAATTGGGAAGAGAAGTCTCCACATCATACTACGCACTTGGGCGCCAGCTAGTACAAAGCCATTTAAAAAAGGACTACATGTGAAGTGAAAGAAAATTTTTTTAAGTTTCAGGATTATATCTTAAAATCCAACCAGGTCGAGTTGCAAAAACTGCAATTCCTGTGCCTCCTAATAGTAACCAAACCCTTTCACTCTTACCTTCAAAATTCCTGTTTGCGCCAAGGTGGAGGTAAAAATATTTTGCAAGAATATTCCCCTAGAAATAGCTGGTTCCCATTATTGCTTCAACTGAATACAACTATCAGAATACTTCGTAGTTTTTTCACTGTCATGCAAACATTGAATTCCCAAAGTGAATGGAAAGACAATTTCTCCGACTAACATTACAAACAAAATTTGGAAAGGCATTCTGGTAGTTGTGTTCAGCTGATGAATGAGGGAAACCGGCCGTTAAGCAGAGAGTAATGCACGTTTTTCTGAATGGTACTCAGCGTAACATAAAGCGAAAAGATAAAATGCAAACGTTTGTTAAACTCATACCCTCAGAAAAGGATTGTTGCATGAAAAATTTGTTGATAAATTTTTACTCTGTTTTCCTATCTATAGGACCTACACGACTTGAAAACTCATTGTGCTTGCCGGGTTTACAAAACATGGCTGGTGTTCATTCCGCTTCGTTCTTCTGTGAACCAAGAGTAAATGGCCAGTTTGTTGTGATAAACCAACACCGAGCAGACAAACAAATGAGCATCTGTGAAGTTGGCGTTTTCGAAGAAAGTGAACGTAAGTGAAGGAAAGCGTAGAGAACTACGAGGCGTGGGTGCACGTGGATGGGGACAGAAACAGAGGGTGGAAGCAGAAACAGGGAGTGGGGTGCAGAAACAGGGGATGGGGAACGGAAACAGGGGTTGGGTATAGAAACAGGGAGCAGGCAGAAACAGGAGGTGGGGACAGAAACAGGCAGTGGGGTCGCGAATGGGCAGCCTAGGAGTAAACTCTTTTCGTGTGCATAATCAATTATGAAATAAACCAATAGGAGTGAAAAGACAAAAGCAAAGTGGAGTTTACGTGGAAGCGAGCCAGCTTTCTTAGTAGCGCTGTCCCTTTATGCGGCGATCCCACCTCCCCGTGAAATCCTTTGTAAACAGGGGCACAACTAGAAGGGGCGTTAGGTGATCGCAAGCCCTGCCCTTTTTGTTGGTAGGTCTTATACATGCCCTGTTATTGACAGCTTTTTGCCCTCATTCCCCAAAGCCACGTAGATGTATTTCACTTGATATGATCTAAATCGTCCCCGCGGTGCCTTGATACGTCCCTCCGACGCCTGCCCTTCGAAATTTCAGGTTGCGCCCCTGTTAAAATTTGTTTTCGTTTAATAAGAGAAGAGCCAGCCCTCCTAAGCGAGATCTCGGATAGTCAATAACGAGCTAGTAGCTATTCGTTCCGTTATTTTTCCTGCCGGTCTGAACAATAGGAGCACAACAGAAGCTGGTACGTTTGTTCCAAGACACTGAACACCAGACGCTTAACCATAACTACATTTGAGTTTCTCCCGAAAAGCTAGTTCAATTATGCAGCATGATATCTTCATGAAACCGAGTGTTTTTCATAGCATCAATTAACAGGCAAATTGACCGACATGTTTGGGTTGAGGAAAATGAGGACCTTACGTTGACTTGCGACGCTAAAGGCTACCCGGCTCCGATTATTACGTGGATCAAAGATAACAAGGTCCTAAAAAGTGAATCAAATATCTTGGAAATAACGTCCAGCAACCATAACCAAAGTGGAGAATATGAGTGTTGGGCAAACAACACACACGGAGTGGACCTGATGATGGTTGAAGTTGTAATAAGCAGTAAGTATTTAAATCACTATCGTTGTCATCACAAACTCAAAGGAAAATGCAAGGGAAAGCAAATCAATAGTTAATCCCGAGGCTTTGGTTCGCAAATGTGATTTTAGTTAGCATAGAATTTAGACAAATTTATACCTGAGTTTTGGCCTAAAGTACGGA
This sequence comes from Heliopora coerulea, assembly GCA_030142905.1. NCBI lineage: Eukaryota > Metazoa > Cnidaria > Anthozoa > Scleralcyonacea > Helioporidae > Heliopora > Heliopora coerulea. Next base: position 403,300 of record JASJOG010000089.1, read on the forward strand.
TTATGTTTTAGATGCCATATCATACAAAATGTGGAAGCTTTGTACTGCGAGGTCCTTACTGTGGCCTTCGTCAATTTGTTGGGAGGCAATGTTTGGTGTTGATTTGACAAAATGTGACTCGAACTGTGAAATATGTCATCTTGTTCACCTGCAATTATGCAAATGTCTAAGTTCATAGTAGGACTTGGTTGACGTGAGCCATTTATTACTTTACTTAGGGAGATGACCATAGATCGGTAGGGCCATTGTTTGAATGTGCTCATTGTGTGGTACTAGACTTGCCTCTATCATCACAAACCATACCTACTGAAGGACAAATCTATCTTTACAACCATCTGCTCGAGACTCATCGTTATACCGTGATTTACCTCTATTTCTCTCACCGACAGCATTACTATGTTTGTATCAGGAGAACAGGCATTTTAAATACCACAGAAATTACTCCAAAAGGCGTTTCATTCACCTCCCGTCTTAAGTTACGATTCTCTTGTGTTCCAGGTCATTTACGTATCTGTACTGAACATGTGGAACTGAAATACGTCATTGGAAAGTCCCAAGCGGACAGCATAACGTTGAAAGGAAGTGAATGGTATAGTGTCATTGATCCAGAAGGAAAAAAGTTTCTGCAGGTGAAAACACAAAAATGAAAAATTCGTCCTGGTAGGACGGTCTCATTCTGGGGGGTATGGACCTGATTCCCCCTTTCATCATTTATGATTTTCTGGGATGTACAGTGTCCATATAGCTGCAGCCACATTAAGAGGTCCATGAATGTCTTGATCGATCCTCTCCCTACAAAACTTTGCTGTCTCAATAGTACCAATCTCTTTTTGCGGTAAGGTGTCAAATTCGGCGCAAAATTAGATCTTAGACTTGGTAACTACGCCGGATGCTGGACGAACGACCAAAGACTACAAAAAAGGAGCTTACTTTGAAATATTTTTGACAAACTTTGATTAGCACAATGGCAGCATTTAAAACTATTTTTTCTAGAGTAACCCGAAGAGTTGGAAACCAATTGAAACAAATTTAAAAAAACGAGAACTTCTCTTAACATTCAAAGGTATACGAGGTTGGGTACCAAAATATATAACAGATTATTTTACAATTCTCCAGAACAACGTCTACGGACTGAAAAATAATGACAAAGAGGTTTATTTAACAAAGCCCAAAATTAATTTCTTAAAATCCAAATTTATATATCGTGCCTCAAAGCTCTGAAATAGTCTACCTGATGATATAATAGAAAATATCTTTACAATTTCCTTAAACAGCTTCATAAACATAATAGATGAATATTTATTTAAGTTATATTAGGCATTAGACTTCCCTGCCATTAATAGTTACCGTCAAGTGTACATAATAATAATTTTGCAAAAGTTTTTAGATGTAAATATAGTTATTAAAAATTAAGTATTATATATAGTAAACAGATGCACGGCCCTTTGAAAAACAGGAAACTGAACAGGCCACCGTGCTAAAACAAATGTAAGTAAAGTAAAGTGGAAGATTTTCCATTCAGCTGATCGTTTGCAAAATCTTAAAGGTTGCATCCCTTTTGGAAAACTAGGTGGTGTCTCGTTGAAAATAGCTAGAATACAGTTATTCTAGTTCAGCTTCTGAGAAACAGCTAAAGATTTTTCCAACCCTACCTTTTTTCTGTTTCTTTTTTTTCTTACTTGTTTTATTAGTAGGAAGTTCTTGACAGGTTAACTAAACAACGAAAAGCTTTTTAAACTTAGTCCTGTATGCACTCCATCCTGTTATTTTTCAGTTTTATGAATCAGCACCCCAAAATGAGTGGTCTTGCCAAATTTGGTTGAATGGAAAACATCCTAAAGTTCAAGACGGCGTTGTCAGTCGCACACTGTGTGTCAAGAATGAAACAAATGACTGCTTTACCAGAATCCAGGTCTATATCAGAAGATGTGCGGCATCATACATTTACAACTTTAAGGATCTGATCCGATTAACTGGTTCTAAATTTTGTTTGGCGAATGGTACGTTGGGGCAGATAAAAAATCGTTGAATGTTTCCTAGATTTCAATCGGGATTTTAGTAACTCGAACTTCTTATCCGTTACAGCGTTGAACATACATGATGGAGTCCGTCCCGCGGTGGCATCTTCTGTAACCAACCACGCTCTCTCTAAGAACGTGTTCCACAGTGAAAGAGAAGTCCAGGAATCCTATCAGTGCTTAATGATGTGTCAGTTAGATCCGAGATGCCGTTCTTTTAACTTTTCCCTCGAGTTAAAAGTATGCGAATTGAACACGGTCACAAAGAAAGAATTTCCAGGAAACTATGGGTTACAAAAAGACTATGATTACTATGATGTAACCAACGGGATAGCCATGGATGCTAAGGATGACTTATGAGTGATTAAAACCAAGAGAGATCACTCAAAGAAAGGAGTTTTTAAAGTCCGGCGAAGATCATTTTATTTTAACCTTGAGCTGACATTTTAAACTTGCTGTTACATTTCATTTTAATATCTAATTATCGATTTAGTATGCACAAAGAAAAGCCATGGGTTAGAGAGGCTTAGGTTAGGGCCGGGACTAGGGCTACAACTAACCCGAATCCTAACCCCAAACCTAACTCTAATCCTAACCATAATCCTAACGATGATCCTAATCCTAATCCTCCTTCTCAGATGGCGATGACGATGATTACTTTGCGGAAGCCACATAGCAAATAGTTTTGCTATAGACACACAAGACAATTAAAAGACAATTTTCGGATTGTAATTCATAGTGATTGGTTTTTTTTCTTGCGTTTTCTTCATTTTTCTTGAGTAATAAAGCACTAACGAAGCTTGTCTGCTGTGCGTCTCGAAACAATTTTTTCTATCCCGGTTATAAGCCCCACCGATTATAAGCCCCTCGGTTACAAGCCCACTCAAAACCCCTTACGACGTTGTATAAGCCCGGTGCACCTTCCGGCCACGACCTAAAATTTTGCCGTTCGCCGGCATACGCCTATTTGTTCTTAAAACGGGCAATCTGGGCCCGTTTTCGTCGGGCAGTATTGCGCTCGATCGCGATGTGGCAATCCCCTGTACAATTGTTCATATCATTTCCGGTATTGCAGTCATTCAACTTGCAGACATATCAAATGTTGACAGTTCATTGATTACTGCCCAAGGGTGGACACTAAGGTTTTTACATGGAAAGTGACACCAAAGTACCTCCCCGTCTTTGTGTCTGGAGCGAAACCAGTTGTGCGTTTACAAGTATTTTTTTTTCTCTACGATCAGGTATGGTGCTTACTGTAATCCAACCATTCGTTGGCTACTGTTGTAGCGTAGTAAACCATAACAGTTCAACGTGCATTGAGCAACGCGGGTGCTGTGTCTTTTGGGTAATGTCCACAGACTATTCAGCCATTGTTGCCACTAACGCGTCTGGCAAGAACCAGTGGACGTTATATAATTCGCAGTGCATTGGTCAGCAGGGAGAGGTTGTGTTTTACTTGGTTTGATTGTTGTTAATCGTGGTAATTCAGCTGAAGGCAGTAAGTTCTAGCTGATCTTCAGCCTTCAAAGTAAAGCTCATAACAGATTTGAGTATGGCAGTATAAGTCCTTGATTGGCGAAGGCATGTTTCCCCATTTGACCGGACGAAGTCGGGTCTTGCTTTTATTTTTTATAATTTGTAAGGTTATTGTGTTTCCAAATTATAACGTTACACAAAGTAAGAATACTTTAGTTCATAGGACCCGTCTCACTCATGTGCAGTCATTATATGTATTCTACAGTATCCAGTTTGTGATTGAAGATGAAGTTCGTCCCCCTTTAATTTAGAAAGATTGAAAGCATTTGTGCTTTCGTGATAACTGCACATCGACAGACTGCACGTCACTATGCGAATGCCTGTTTTATGATCAATTTCATCTCATTTTTATAGCCAATTTTGGATAGTTCTTTAATCGTGGTCCTGTGTTTGTCTTGGCACTAATTCTTTAAGCTCATTTCAAGAGCAAAGCACCCTAACGACTTGAGTGAGGGATTTTGTTTCATACGTAAACTTTATTATGCGGTATTCATTAATATGTAGTTTTTTTGAAAATCGTTACGCTTAAAGTGTAGAACACAACTGTTAGCTTCCCAATTCATCTGTAGGAGTTAATTTCGATGATTTTGCCAGTGCCTAGGAAGCAACTTATTCATACAGACGCCTCCACGCAGCATTTCATATTCCTGTCATCGGAATGGCTAATGTCGGCTTTGTCAAAACAGTCTGTCAGCCATCTGCTGCAATAAGTGGATATAATCAGCTTTGAATCTTCAAATCAACATTATTGTAATTTTTGCCACAAGACTGGAAGTTAAATTTAGATGAATGAATTGACAATCCTTCTACATGGTAAGGGAATCTACAAACAGCAGGAATGTTAATTTTTCATTTCTTTGCTGCTGGAACTTGTATTGAGGGACTTACTGATAATATACTGTGGTATGTTCTATGAAGTAATGTTTATCACTGCATGAAAATATTTAAATGTTATGGAACTCTTCAAAACCAATTCATAAAATATAATTCCTTTCTTGCTCAATAATCTGTTAGGGTGTATTTTCATTGTAGAGAAATGCAAAAAAATTGTCTTCAGACATCTATGTAACCAGTGTTTTGAGTCCTGAGTCAATAAGTATTTTAGTCTAGCTTCAAATGCTATGATGATAGAAATGTTGACTAATTTTATGGCTGGGAGATGCTTTGCTAAATTCAAGCAAAAATTTACACTAGACCATAATGTTATTCACTTTAGGATCTGTATATAGTGCTGTAGGTATCAAACAAACTGAATTTTGCTATTCCACCATGTAATTCAAAATTTCCACTCACCAACCTTACTGGCTATTTGAATTTCCTTGCTTAAACTCTTCTCTTAAGCTGGACAAAAATCAACAACATTGCTCAAATTCTCTTATCAGTTTGGACATTTTTTCTCATCAGATTTTGGAGTGGAAGCATGAAGAAGTCTGAAAGAAAAATTAATGAATTTCTTTTTCACTCTTGATAGTTTCTGCATATTAGTTAAGGACTATGTCTACATGATACAATTGTCACATGCAATTGCTTACCCTGGCATATGCACTTACTGTAACTCTCAGAAATACAATTCCTGCTTGCTATTAGCTCATGAACATTGCAATATCTCTTGAAGACTATTATGACATAATTGTTTCTATCATTTCAAACATACTATATAAATCAGGCCTTAGACAGACCTAAACAATCATGCTATATAGATCAGACCTAACACAGATCAGACAGAGGGAAAATTGAGATTTTGTTAGGATCTTGTGCTAAGTCCATATTAAACCACAGATTTGGTTTCATATAGGAGAAAGTACAGCCATATTACATTCTTGTAGCCTCTTACTACTGGTAGTCATGCCATCTGTTTGACTAGCTTGTTATTGGGTTGATTATATTGATGATTAAACTACCAAAAGTGTCCAGGTTGCAAGTTTTGTTCCATAAAGAATCATAAATAATAGATTATTAAGGTTGATTTTTGCCATGATAACTAATTTATAATGTTCCCAATGCACTGTAACTGATATAGTGTACAATCTTGGACCTTTCCAACTGGTCTTATTTGAATACTTCCTTTTCATAATTATGGTATTGCAGCATAACCAAATAAAAACTATTTCAGTACAACTAGTTTTATAAACTCTATGGCAGTTTAACTTACTCACAGATGTGAGATCCCAGCTGACAAGATGAAAAATTTCATATTAGGCATGCTATAATTATCAGATGATCAAAGCAGTATAACGATGAGCTACTGCATAAAAATTGAATGAATGAGTGAATGAATGAATGAATAAGTGAGTGAGTGATTGAGTGAGTGATTGAGTGAGTGAGTAAATGCATGAACGAATGAATGAATAAACTTTCTTTTATAAGGATGTATTAAACTCATGGTGGTGAATAACATTTAGGCACTTGTGGTCCAAAGAAAAGAACATGCTTTGCACTTTAATGGATCTTTAATTTCATCTTGCAGGAGCATCTGTTTTAAAATAAGCAGTTAGGCTGAGCAGTTCTACTGAAATAAGGAGATTGGGTCAAGATAAAAAGAAATTCTATGGTTATTTCTGTTTTCACAACCAAACCAAGCTTTTAGCTGACAACTCTGATGTTTTTATGAAAATATATGTTTAAAGGATTGTTTACATGTGGAATTTTGTGCCTTGTGATTGACATCTTGGATTATGTGTTTAACTGATGAGAGTGTTGAGGACAAACTCGAGCTAATCATAAGTGGATATCTTGCTATGTAGACTGTCTTGAGTTTATTGCATGCACAAGAATGAAAATCGTAACATGCAAAATTGCACATGTAAATGGGTCTTAAGAACTGTTGTTGGCTGGAGCTTTTGCAAAAGGTGATGTGTGACTGTGTGAACTGTAAAGGCTGAGCTTGGGACAGATATTATTTCACAAATTGAAAGGGCCGCCAAGAGCCTTAATTGACCTTGGAAGGATTGTGGGCCCTTACACTCCTTTTTGCCTTTTAAAACGATGTTTTGCATGGCCCAAGCCCCAAATAAGTGAATCAGGACCCAGAATAGTTTCCCCAGGAAACCTTCACTGCAAGTTACATCATGGAGTGATGGTAAGAATGGCAGCCAACAGATGACATTATTTTGTGTTGACTTTGTTGGTCAAGTAGATTGTACACATTTATTGACATTACCATATGTGTGGCAAGGGATCTCCTCAGAAAAATGTTGTCTCTGGCTTTTGGTGGTTAAAACCGGCCTGCACTTTGACTGAGACGTGTATTAGCTATACTGCGAAATAAGCCTCAGTATCAGATCTTTATTTAAGGCGGTAAACAAGTCTGTTTTCATGACACCGACCGTTCAAATAGATGACACTGGGTGCACCGCCCTTTATATAGGTCCTAGGGAGGTCCGTGGTGGTTTTGAAGAGTATCTTTATTCTTCATGGAGTTATTTACATTATACGTTACAGCTACACTACTGTACTACAGTGCAAACGTTTGTTTATTTAATAGGACACCTCCTGAACTCGTGTGGTGCATATTTATGGCCACACCACAGGAAGGAAAATTGTCACAGGCTGAAAATCTGGACAACAGGCTAGATGTCGTTCTTGTCACAGCACTTCGGGAAAACTTCAAGATCCAGGAAGGTTTTCACACAGATCGAAACGAAATGTTGGAATTTCTCAAGTCTGTTGTTAAGCAGCACTCAGACTTGGAGTTTGTCTTGCATCATCGTGACACTAAATTGTCTGGACGGATTTATAAAGCTTTTCCAAAAGTTACAACAAAGCGTGTTGCTGTACCAAATGAACGTGGGAAGAAAACGTATCTTTGGGTAGTTTTTTGTTTGCTAGTTTTGTAACAAGTTGTTGTTCCTGTTGTTGATGGGGTTTTTGTGAAACCATATCTTCAGCTGTCGTTTGTGTTTTTGTTGTTGCATTTGTCGTTGCCATCGTTACAAAAGGGTTGAAAAGATATAACTCAACCCTATGGGCATTTAATTGCCCTAACTTTCAAGCCATAAAGTGTTTATTTTCTTAACAATATCCAAGTTGGAGGTACACCAATTTAAAGAGAATTTTACGAGGAAGAGGTTGGTAGTCCTAGATTTTCTATCGTTTAGTTTTTTTTGTTTTTTGAACTTTCATGCCGGTTTCTTATCCCCGCAAGGGTCGTTACCTTCTATAGCAGTTCCAGGCGTCGCATTTGGCTTGTCAAACAAAATATGAGCCAAGCGCACTGAATTTTTTACGGCCGTAAAAGAGAGTACGTGGTTTTATCGTTATTACGAAACAGAGTGTCTGTATTGATGTGAAAAATTCGGCCGAAACTACAGGTTGCCAAATATCTTTGGCAACCTTATCAAGAGAAACTCATGTTGTTAACGGATTGAATAACAATAATCCGATTGGACTCTGAGAATTGTATCATCGCACTTATTGGTCGACAAATTTCCCGCCAAAACACTGTCTTTCCAAAATTTGGTTCAAGGTTAACGGTTTTTAGTATTAAAAACCGACCACAACATGTAAGGTCTAAAAGAACAGGAATTAAAAGGTAGGTAATGAAGGAGTAAGCAACTTCACTGTAGAGAATTTAGCAGAAGGTAGAAGACATGCAAACATTTGAAATATAGTTCACTTATTTAGGCATGATAACTTTCCAGTGAAGTGTAACATCACATTACCATTTCTAGATCCTAGTCAGTGATAAATGCTATCCTCCAATATTATTATTATTATTGTTATTATTATTATTATTATTATTATTACAACTCGCCCACCACCCAACTAAGGACAATGGAAGGGGTCTCGGCCAGCTACGGGCTCCCAGCATCCCGTCAGGTAAGGCCGCAACAGACATTGCACATTTCAGGGGACTTGTGGGGAAAGGAAATTTTACCATTAATATGGATTTTAAAAAACACCCACAGGGCCAGCCCTTACTCGCCCAACTTATCCAGTCAGGAAGGAGTAAGGGATATACAGCCCTTTAAAGTCCCTGAAAGTACTCCCCGATGTGTATATCCAGTTTGACCTTAACAGCACTCTCTTGCACTTCCAACCAATTAAGGTCAGTTTAGGTATGCCACTGCAAGGGTTAAGTCTGAATATTGTTTTATTCTTAGACTAGTGCAGATCTGTTTCAGCATTTAAGGCTGGTTCATCCTCAACCAACTAAGGTCAGGGGCATCAGCCTGCTGTACAGATTTTTTTCTAGTCCTTGGGCTAACAGGGCAGGTTTGCCAACACTTGAAGGTAGTGTACTTGCAGCTGCCAGCCAATTAAGGCAAGCTGAGGCTTTCGGCTACCTGTCTACCCAGCTGGCAAGGCAGGAACGCCACTCCCTAGGTCATCTCATTAAAGCCTGCTCCTTTTATGGAGGTCACTGGCTCCGAATCAATGTCCTGCCTACCTACTTCTAGTTTTATGTCAGAGTTTCCTTCTTCTAGATAAGTTGCCATCCAAGGCTACAGAGTCTTATATACCCTTGGCTAAGAGGTTGCTGGCACTTACCAAAGGTGCCACCCCAGACTCTGGTGGGCGGGAGCGTCCACATTCCCGTAGTAGGCTGAAACTGTGCTTGTCCTGCTCCAGTGCCCATATTATTATTATTATTATTATTATTTTTTGTGGCATATCATATAACGTGGCTGCTGAGACTGGTTTCTTTTGGCGACTGTTAATTTTTCATCCTGAAGTAAAAGCTGTACTTACTCATTTCTCGCTAACTACTAGCTTGTGCTGTCGTATTTTGTTTCTCTGTTCCACATATTTAATCCTTTCACTAATCCTTTTCGTGCATTGAATTCACTTACCTGAAACTTGTATTTTCTGTTCATTGCTTGTGGCGTTAAAGAATTCCAAACCAGTCGTCCAAACGCAAAACGAAGTTTTGTTGTCAAATTAAACGCAGGCTCAGCACTCAGTCATGTGGTTTACTCTTCGCACGTGAACAGTTTTAAAATTTTGTTATTTTATTATATCTCAACAAACTGGGCAATAACTCGGCAAGTATTAAATTTAGTGTCGTGTTTCTGCATTCAAAATACATGTGAAGAAACTGTTTAATTTTTTCCTCTGAAGGTCTGCCTTTGTGAAGGGGTTCCAAGAATACATAAGTAACATAACATGCTTTCATCGGGTAAAAACTTCCTAAGTTATCATTCCTCAAACGCGCGTTTTTTTTCCAAATGTGACTGTGCGAAAGGAAACTGTGCCGGAACCTTTCTTATGGTGTATAATCTAGTTATGGAGAAAGGTAGTTAGGTATGAATTGGTTGATTGGTTGGTTGATTGATTAATCGATCGATTGATTGATTGATTCACTGATTGACTGGTTTGTTTAAAATTCTTTTAAAACTGGATCTTCAGTTTACAGGTACTATGGCAACTGTCAGTTTCCAAGAGTCTCTCTTTCCCCATTTGTACTCGGTATCTAAAATATAACTCTGCTTAGTAATGTGGAAGGTAATCGTCGAACCGAGCTTCATAAGGTCAAAAGTAAGAGGTCTGGTAACAATTTGCATAATGATGTTTGAGAAACGTGAGAGCTTGGATATGTTAAGGTAGATGAACGATCTTCAACCTCGATAGTCAGAAAATGATTTCTGAGCCCCAGACGGGGATCGAACCCGCAACCTCCGGTCATCAGAAGGTTGCAGGTTCAATCCCCGTCTGGGGCTCAGAAATCATTTTCTGAGTATCGAGCTTGAAGATCGTTCATCTACCTTAATTTGCATAATTTTTAATACTTGTTCGAAAATTAATGCCAGTTTCACAGCCAGTAGAAAAGTATCGTGACGAAGCTAAATCTTATCTTTTTTCCCTCATTCCTCCCTTATTGAAGTTTATTATGACTCTGTGTAGAATCCCAACAGAGTGTGGCGGAAGAAATTGTCGCGGACGAAGTTGTGGAGAGAGGTGATGAAACAGAAAAAGCCTTGATTGCCAGCGTACCTCACAAATCCCCGGAGAAAGAACGAATATCGAACAGCAATCTCGAAGATGGAAGTAACACACCAATAGATCAAGCTGATGATTCTGTTTTTGATTTTCCCGCAAGCAAAGACTTAAATCCCGAGGCGAATCCTGCCGCTGTAAATACTGAATCTGAGTCTAATCTATGTCAATTCAGCGATATGATAAAATGGTATGATGTGCACTTAACTCAACTTTAAACCGCAAAGTCCTATTGCAAGCGGCTAACTGGTAATTTGATTGAATCTCCCGTATCATCATACTTTCTTTTGCATAGTTTTCTTCTGCATGATACAGGTCTGCTTGTATTAAACTGTAACGATACTGTCTTTAACATTTCTCTGGCCCCAAATCCACCAGAGTGGATGTTACATCTTCTTCAGCCATCAAGAAATTGATGGAAGGATCCAACAAGTGTTTGACAAGGTTCTTAAGTGAACACGAGAAATATGAAATGAAAACTTATTCAATAGTTTATCTACGTATCATCATGATCATCCTCTTTATAATATTAGTCTTTGTCATCATCATTATCTTGGTCGTCGTTCTCATGGTAATCATTATCATCACCATAGTTAACGTCATCGTCCTTATCATCATCCACGTCATCGTCAACGTCATAGCCACGTCATCGTAAATGTCATCGTAAACGTCATTGTCCACCTCATCGTAATCGTTATCTTTTTCATCGTCAGAGTCATCTTTACAAAGCTCAGATTGGCATTAAGAGAGGGTTTGATTTTAGAAATTCGTGTCAGCCATCTTAGTAAACTTCATTGTCATTTTCTTTATCTTCATCATTATCGTCAATATTATTATCAATAATTTTTGTTATCATGATCACTGTAATCATTCAAATTAGCATTATTTTATATCAAACGGTGGTCATTGCACATTGTTTCGTGACTTAACATATTTTCTTTACCGCTCAGGATCAAAGAGCATTTTGTGTTGGACAGGGATTCGTCTGTTCAAGTGAAATGTGTTGTGGATGGCATAAGGGCGGCATTTCATACCGACATTACTTACAAACAGTCCCACAAATTGGTCTTCTCCGTATTCCCGGCAGCATCCAATCGGGTTACAAACCCGGTGCGACTTGAAGTCCGGGAAAGCTTTTACTCCTACCGGGGCATTGCCCAAAAATCTAGGCACGATGAACATCTCAAGGTAAATAGTATTTCTCATCCAAGACTATCCAATGGTAGTTAGTCGTAAGTTTTGATCCCTGTTTTAATCTCGTGCATTATAATGCTCGTTGGAACAGTAAAAATAGCAAGGACATGTTTGTTGAAGGAAAGGCGGGAAAGCTAAGCGACGAGACTTAGTCAGATGTTCTAAGATTATCGGCTGTCAATACCTTGAGATAAAGACACGCCTGCTGTATCTCAGCGAAGAGCTGACTATCAACTGTTCGTGTCTAGTACATTTAAACAATTGTAAAATACAAGAAATGGAGCAAGTTTCTCTCACGTTGGCTGGCTCATACTTCTTGGGGAATCCAAGAAGACGGAGATTTTATAAAACGAATTGTAGGAGTTGGGACTATTTAATAAACAGCGGTTAGCAGATAGGAAGCGGTATCCGGACCCCACGTTTGTAATGCTTTTTAGCCCTCGAAGATTAAACATTGAGTTGATGTGTTTTTATAGAGGTGCTGTAGATAATGTAGACGTATCCAAGTAACTCTGTTTTTATGTAAAAGGTTTTAGTATTTTAATTTCTTTTTTAAGGATCCAGTGAGCCCATGTGTCAAATCTGCGAAGTCCAAGTGTGCTAAACGATCAAAAACTGTAAAATCTGTTTGTACAAAGAAAACTTGGGTGCCGCCATATGCAATGGCAGGAAACGGGAAGGCGAAAGTCAAACAAACCCGGAAACGTTTTCTCGAGTCTTGCTCCGTTCTTAAGGGCAACCTTGACCCGATGAGAAGTTACGACGCTTTACCGACTGTTTCCGATGCAGCGGCGATGGAACATGAAACTGCTTGGCGACGTATGGTCGAGGAGTTAAAACAAGAACGTGACCAAGCGATTATAGAACGGAATCAGGCTATGATCAGCCTCATGGAACTGGAACGTGATCAGCAAAGTGAGTCCCGAAGCACAGACGACATCTTCCGAAGGCAAGCTACGTATCAAAACGGAGGCTCGAGCGTCGTTGGTCGACAGGCCCTGGAACCAAAGAGGGAGGAAAGTGCGAGCGAGAGCCGTGACTGGTTACGAAGTCTGATAAACCGTAGTAACCACATCCTCGGGGAGCAGATGTCGGAGGCAAACTCCAAGTATTTCCCCGGTTTAACGCTGCAAAATAGCTCTCACCCAAGGGAAGCGAAACAGCCGAGATATACTGGGGAGTTCATTGAGATGGAACGCTTTGAGAAGTTGAAGAAAGAGCGTGATCACATCTGGAGGAGCTTCATGGAGAAATTGAAACGAGAAAAGGAGGAGGTTATCCAACAGCTGAAGTTAGAAAAAATGGAGGTGATCCAGAAGATGGAGTTGGAGAAGAGCGATGCAATTGAATGCGTGCAGGATAAGTTGTCTAATCAGATTACGATATTGAACCGAGAGCTTCGCGAACTGAAAGAACTCCTGAACCACACAATGAATGAGAGGACGTTGGCGATCAAACATGCGCAGAAACTCATGGTCAGTGAAGAGCATCTGAACGTAGAAACAAACATTGACATTTACACTTTTTTAATTAAGGAATCGTTGAATAATGGAGTGGAGACCGCAGGAAAATGACTTTAAGGAAGGCAAAATAAGAAAGGAACCGAAAGGGAGGAAACGCAAAAGATGTGACAGATTATAACAGAACAGGATTGTCAGGATGAAATATGATTGGATAGGATAGGATTGGATACGATAGGATAGAATTGAATTGGATCGGAGGGGATAGGATCGAATTGATTGGAATAGAAAGAGGAAATCAAGCGAAGGGAGGAGATAGGATAGGATAGGATAGGTAGGATAGGACTGAACAAGATAGGATAGGATAGGGATAGACTAAGGAATTGTAGGACAGGATAGGATAAGATAGGTAGAATAGGATTCGACTGAGTGATAAGAAATGAGAGGAGTTTGAAAAGGGTAGGATAGTATGTGGAGGTATAGGGAATGACGTGGCGTCATGGTAAGAAAAGAAGTTGGCACGTAAATATATGGAGAAGGAAAGGAAGAAAGTAAACACTAAAGTAATGTAATAAAATAGAGGAAAAGAGAGACGTAGTGGAGGGCAAAAAATAAGGTAAGTGAATGGAAGAGAAGGTAGGGGAATACAACTAAATGGTAGGTAGGGAAGAGGGAAAAAAGAAAGGAGGTGGATGCGAATGAGATAAAATACATGGCACTTTTCACGCTCAGTTTTACGAAGTGAAATCCAACTTAAAAGAATGTGAATTTCAGTTTGACTGGAGAAAAGCGCCTTCATCAATCGATTCATCTATCTTTGTTTTTGATACCTGTGTTCTATGAAACAACTTCATTTACAGCCGCCCGTATAATAAGAATAACGCAAAAGTGCAGGTGATAAAATCTCCGTGTTTTTTACTTAGGAACTAATTGGCGAAGAGAGGTTAAAAGAAGCAGGTTTGAATAATTTTCCTTTTGATGTAATGGAAGATCATCCTGTTCATCTGCCTAGACAAGTAAGCATTCTTCTGCTATGAACGTTTTCTGAAAAATCTCCCATTTCATTTATTTCTTTCTTATGCATTTTCTCCACCGAGTCTATCTTTTATATCAAAATCTTTATCCAGAAATGTTCTGATGAAACTGAAAACCAAAACGTTCCGTATTCTGTTGCCAAAGGAAACAACAAGAGGTTTGTAAAATCATTCATGGATTTTGTCAGTAGTGTAAGTTTTCCTGGAACATTGTCATCACAAGGTACAGAGAACGGAATGAAATTGCAGCAGCGAGCAAAAAATTTTGGAGAGGAGCAAGTGTCCCTCGCGCCGCCTGAAGGAAATTCTGAGTCTGTCTTACTACAATCAATGTTAGTCATATTACATACTTGCAGCTATACCTTACAACTTTCCGTTCTGAGACTTCTCTTGTTGAGTTAGGTAGTCTGGCATTTGCCAGAATCATATTGACAACAATCGTATTCGAACCCAAAGGAGTTAAAGTCCAGTCTCCCCCAAATTTGTTTGTGTTGTAAAACATATCCCACACTTTCTCTTATATTTCCAGAAAACAGTCCATGCCAGCCAAGCTAAAGAAAAGTTTGAAAACCAGTGTATCAACCGTGAGTCTAAACTCGGAGAAATACTTAACTGAGACCGAGAACCGAACTTTTACATGTTCTGACGAACAGATTAATTCCGAAAAAGACGAGGTATCTTCTATTGATCGCTTAAACTCGATCGTTGAGAAAATTGGGAAACAATCTCCTAGACATGCAGACAGCGATTCTTGTCTGGTTGAACAATGGTAAGGATTACCTTTTTTTTTGGTTAATCCGACCATTCAAGTTGCAGTATCTACTCAACTGTATGGAATATCTTTCCAAGAATTCGATCAGTTAAATGATTTGTATCTCGGTTTTGATCCGTCCGAAGTGGACGATTAATATCCGATGATTACTCTAAAACGTTGAATAAGGTAGCCAAAACGAGGAAGACAGCTTAGCGAAGATGTGTGATTCCGAATTTTTCCTGAGGGAGAGGAAGGGCTGGAAGTATGGACAAATAAAAAAAAATCAAGGCAGAAGTCGTAATGGTACTACTTTATTTTGCAACGTTGTTTTGAAATATAAGTTATCTCTGTCCGATTGCGACTTGAATGTATGAGGTGTAAAATATTATTAAATTCTATTTATACATCTTGTCAACAACAACAACAACAAAAAAAAATTAATTACATAACAAACGACTAGCAGTGCTTTACGTAATGTTTAAAAAACAAGCAAAACCAAACCCCTTAACATGCTAATTCGCATAGAAAGTTTGAAACTTTAAATCATGTTTTCGAAGCTGTGGAAATTGGAAGAGAAAAGTAAGCATGTCTTTATCACACATAAGGACACGACACGGTTATCATTTTCCTTTGTATCTTCCTCATGAATTCTTAATAAGTTTTAAGTCTACGAAAAGGAACTGGTGACCATTCGCTTTTTGAATAAAGACTTGAATCTTTTTTATTTCTTCTGTCTTTTTGTGAAGAATACCCCTTTATGTCTAAGCCACAGTAAAAATTATACTAGATAAATAGTACATCCAAACGTTGGCTGAAATATTTGTGAATAAATAGGATATAGTGCAGGTTTTCGTACATACTTTATTTTTCCTAAAGAAAACTGAACATCATCTCTTTCCTTCGGGAAGTATAATTGCCGGTTTCTCATTAACGTAATACAAGGAAAATTATAAAATAAGTTGCTTCTTATGCAAGTTCTGATTGGCCAATAGCCGTGTCCAAGTAAGTATATAAACTCGGAAAGTTCGCAGCGCTGCTCCACGTTTTATAACAGAAATGTGAAATAGTTTTCCATATTTATAATGTGTGATAGTAAACACTTCGCAATTGAGACGTTGTGAGAGTTTTGAAAAGTTAAAGAACACTCGCTTTCGGTTCGTAGCTGTTTCTATTGCGCTTTCTAAAGTGTGACGACGTTCCGCGTCTTTATATCAAAGTTTATAAACTTGGAAAACAATTTTAATCAGCCATTGTTAAGAACGTTAAATGCTCAGCTTTTTTAATATCTTTCTCTTCACGCTTCACAAGTCTTCCTTGAGAGCTACCATTTCTATTCCAAGGCTCATATGGTAATAGTCGTGGTTTTCACAGAAGCCGTTTCTTGGAAATTCTTTCTTTGTGGCCGTGGTCAATTCGCACACTTTCAACTATTTGGAAAAGTTAAAAGACTTGCATATAGGGGCAAGCTGACACATCATCAGGCATTGATAGGATTCCTGAATTTCAATTTCAGTCGGGAAAACTTTCTCAGAAAGTGCGTGTTCAGTAATCTCCAAAGCCGCAGCGGGATTAATTCCACTGTGCAGTTGGTGCTGTAATGATTGAGATAATTATAAAAAGTCAAGAATTTTTCGTGTAATGTGAACGAAATACGAGTATTTTATCCGACTGTAATACAGAATCATCTTTGTCTTTATGGGGTTTCTTTGGAAAGCAAAGCATACTGGCGTTATAACCAACTTTGAGGTGACCGGGTTTATTATCTAGAAAACGTCTTTACTGAAAATTGCGGTAAATTTTGGCCCAAGATAGAAAGCACTTCCTCGATGTCTGATAATTGACTCATTCGTATTAACGGGTAAATCCCTGAAGTAGTATCATAATTTTATTAATCCAAATTCCATTCAAAATGCACGTAACCCTAACTTTTCTAGCTATTCCCTTCAGAAAAAGCTTGCCAATCCTTGCCGAAACCCAAACTTTATCGGCCTTCAGAGTCATGAAAGAAAAAAATCTGAAAACGTACCTTTGTAAATGTAATCGCTGTTCTTAAGCTCATTATCATCATTTACATACCATTCTCGAGACAAAACTCCATGCCAGATGAATGTTTGAAGTTCTTGAAGTTGTAAATGATAAGTGGTGCATGTTTGGACGTAGACATGAAGTGTCGTCGAGCAATCGTTACTGTCATTCTTTACACAGAGAGCGAGTGACAACGGCATCTTCGACTTTGCGATGTACTCTATTCAACCAAACTGCAAGAACTACGTTGGGTGATGATTCATAAAACTCAAAAAAAAAATTAAAATGTAAGTGTTAGAAGCATTGAACCCTTTAGCGCTAAAAATAGTTGTTGATAGACAATATCTGAATATATACCTATTAATTGGCCCAATCACACAATTGTTTTGGTTTGTAAAACTATTGTAAGCTAAATTTATACATTGGTTTCCACCTGTGGCAACAGTACGTACATAGAATTTGATACCGTAGAGGAAGGACAGATTAGTTTTAACTGAAATTAGTTGTTTCTTTGATTTCCTACCACAGTCACAATGGTCTCATCCGAGACAGTTCTCATATTGGACCTCTCACAACATGACATGGGTATCTGGGTGCGCCGCAGGCGTTCTTTCGAATAAGCGCTGAATACAAAAGGTATTATTCGAGAACGTTTTAGTTGTGAATCGGACATCTAAAAGCAGTGTTTTACAGCACATTAATTCCACAAGGTACTCTGCCTCATCTCTGCATTACCCCTGAATCACTGCTACTTTATGAGACTTGAGTATGATACACTGCTATTAATGAGGTAGACATGTACAAATAAACATTTTTGCTGCACTCCATGTAATAGACCAGCTTTTAATTTCCTGAGATGACTCAATAAGCAAACATATTGGTTGCCTAGGCTTACATGTCTGGAGAAATCATCTTTGTAGTCCATCAAAGAACCTGTACCATTCACTCTCTTTCAATCTCACATTAACTTCTTTGGCTTTCCCAACCTTATATTCACTTCAGTATTGTCAGTGCAAAGATGGAAGTCACCTTGTGTAGAGAAAAGTTGAGTGAATGTAGTTAGGAAAGAAAGGAAAAGATAAAAGAAGAAACAGTTTGTATGTTTTTGTGATTTGCAGGGTGGGAGAGCAAATGAGTTGGTGTCAGTGAGTGAACGAATGAGGGGTGAACTAAAGAGGGAGGGAGAAAGGAAAAGAGAAATTCAACCCAGCTAGTGTGATGGAGATGAAGTGACTTTTGGGCTGGATACCCTCGTTGACTAAAATTCAGTTACTATTAGCTCATCAATCCCTTTTTTTGGTAACCCTTCTAGAAGCTG
Organism: Heliopora coerulea; assembly: GCA_030142905.1. NCBI lineage: Eukaryota > Metazoa > Cnidaria > Anthozoa > Scleralcyonacea > Helioporidae > Heliopora > Heliopora coerulea. The sequence goes on from JASJOG010000089.1 coordinate 421,575, forward strand.
AATGATCTGTGTAGCCAACAAATGTCATAGTTGGGGTTAGGGGTTCGAGGTTAGGGATAGAGTTTGGTTTTGGCTTTGCATTAGGTCTGAGTTTGGGTTAGGGTATGGTTATGGTTTGGATTGTGGATAGGATTACGATTAGCGTTAGGATTTGGATTTGGACTTAGATTTGAGTTAAGGTTGGGTTTCCATTTCTTTAGAGGGTCATTCACCCCTAGATAATTCAGTCATCAAAAGGTACAAGTGACCTAGGATCAACCATCCCTGGGGCCATTCATCCTTATGATGTCAATTGGCAGTCATGGCAATAAAGGGGAAGGGGGGGTGAAGTATAGGGAGGGATAGAGTAAAGAAGAAAGATAGACAGGCAAGTGTGGAGGGAGGAAGAAGAGATTGAGAGAAGAAGGAAGGAAAGGGGACAAAAAAAACAGGAAGGAGAGGGGAGTGGGATTTGTAATGGAGTGTCTGAATGAATGAATGAATGAATGAATGAATGAGTGAATCTATCAGTCAACCAATACATATGTGAATAGATGGATGGATGGATGAATGAGTGAATGGATATAGGAATGGATGAATGAATGAGTCAGTGGATTAGTGGATGGATGGATGAATGATTGGGTAAATGGAAAGACGAAAAGTTGCATACATGTATGGATGGATGAATGAATAAAAGAATGAATGAAAGGAAGGACAGATGTTTAGCCATATTCAGAAAGAAAAACAGGCTAACTACATTTAGTCAAATTTTATCCACTGATTGCAAAATTCACGGATCTTGGTGAGCAACTGACGAACGGGCTTTGCTCTAAACATTGGAATTCTTTGAGATCAGTCACAGCAGCTTTTTAACCTTTAAGCTTTTGAAAGCCTTATCACTGTCCATGCCAGTCATGTCAAACCTGTGGCCCGTGGGCCGCATGCGGCCCTTCATAAAGTCAAATGCGGCCCTCGACAGTGAATAAACACTGAATAAATATCATTGTGATGTAATTATTTGATTTTTATTCTTCTGGTTAAACATGGCAACTGTAATGGTAATACATAATGTCACTGAATCAAAACGATGCAGTACCTATGACAATATGTATTGGCAATGTGGCCCATAGGCACTTTTCAGTTTGACATGCCCGGTCTACACAGTATTCAACTCTTATGTTATGTACATGTTTGTTTGCTTTGAATGATGCGCTTTCTACCTGTTCTATGTGGGCTCCTACATTCATCACGAGCCTGCACTTCCTGCCCAGTGAACCTATTGCTGCTTTGGTGAATTTTTAAATTATTGTAAATTATATGAGTTTTAAATGTATTTTAATTCTTGTTTCAAGAATTATTGGAAGGGTAACAGTCCTTCACCCCCTTGGCTGTTACGGCCCTAACATGCCGCCGTCATATGCAAAGTTGAACCGTGTACACAACTCAACATCTCGCGGCTCTGGAACTTCATCTACACGCCAAACATGTTTCAGGATATACCAGCCGAGTTAAAACCGAAGCTTATCACTGAAAGAAAAGCTTGAATTGCCTATTTGTTGTGCAGACAATTCATAACTCTTTTTGATCCGTACCTGACTTTTTAATTTTTACTCTGGCTAACGCAAGACAATTTTACTTTGGCTAATGCTGCACGATTTTACTTGTCAAGAGGAGACGTCTCGTGGGAATGTTTGGTTTCATGTGAACCTCGTCGTAAAGTCGACATTATTTCTATATTCCTTGATTTCAAAGCTTGAACTATACCATGTGTATAAAATTCTCTAATTTCTTACAAAGGTAGTATTACTACGGAATGCAATAAATGAAAAAATTACATCAGTAAATTTCAAATGTCATTTGTCGCTGTGAGTGTAAAGAAGGCTTGTGATTGTGGGTCAACCTTTGAGAGTTAAAATTCTGTGAAATCTATCGTTTAAAGCTCATGTTTAGCCTTTCATGGATACTGCCTTGTCCACGTCATAATAATTATAGTCTGCTCGAGAAAAAAAGTTTCTTGGAAATTCCCTTTTCGTAGCACTATTCATCTCGCATATTTTCCACCTCTTCGAAAAATTGAACGACTGGCATCTTGGCTCCAGCTGACACATCATCAAGCATTGATAAGACTCTAGGATATCTGCTTCAGTTTGTAAAACTTTCTCAGAAAGAGCGTGGTTGGTCTTAGGAGAAGCGATTACGGGATTAACACCATCAGTAACTTCAACTGCTGAAAAAAATTGAATAACTGTCATGCAAATGATTGCTACATTACATTAGTGTCCGTTACGAAAGAGATTTAAGACAGTATCCGAAACTTGGAATCTATTAACGATTACCAGAATGACTGAGGACCCTCTGTTCTGTTTTTTTTTAGCACCCTTTCAATAATTGCTTAGCTGTGACGTCTACAGAGTATTTCTTGACTTGGACTAACACTACTAAAGTCAACTAGAAAAATTGACTTGAGCGAGATTCGAACTCTTTTGTTCAGGTTACCGAACCGCTGCTTTACCAATTAAGCTATCGAATAAACAGGGAACAGTATTCTCGTTCTATCGAATTTAAGTACACGAGAGATTCTCGCGACAACTTAACTAACACTCGATATCCGTGAGGATGTGTAGTGTTTCGACTATTTCAGAATCATCCTTAGGGTAACATTGGCAGAATATTTCATCATAGTGTTCACGTTACCCTGGGGATGATTCTGAAATGTGAGGTCTTCTTTTACCTAGATCAGCAAATATTTCGTTGAAGTTTAATTCTAACTGTTTTACTTCAACGACAAACTTTCTCATTAATATAAAAATATTAGAAGCTGTACAAGCCGTGTTCAATGACAAATAAAAAGCGAAAATCTTGGTAGACCGCCGATCCTGAATAGAAAGAATTATATAACGTTTCGCGCAGGGTCACTTCTTCAGAGAATGAAACGTGTTCTAGGAATTAAGTGATGAATGACAAAACACATTTCAGTCTCCGGTGATGGCGCCTTTGCTAGAAACAGTACAATTGTTTGCTTCAGGCTTACCAACCTTTTTACCTTTTACAGGAATTTTCTTAATGTTTGAAAGCTTTTATCGAAATCTACCTGAGTTTACTTTTACCCCAGTTCCTTCTTTATACACACGGTCGCTTTTATGTAAAGTATCCGACTTATTCTGCACTTTAGGGTTCGACTTTACGTGTACATAATTTGGAGTTAGCTGTTATATTTGTGCAAGTCCGACCTGGGGATTTAACATATCCTAGTTCCAGGTGCCAACTTAGTTAGCTATAGATATTAGAATAAATAAACTGCAGTTCGTGTAGTAGCTGATCATTTCTGATGGAGGAGCAAAAGATCCAGTTCTGTTACGTGGGCCCCAGTCGAGATGCTTTGATGCTAAACACAAACTTCGTGAGAACATTTGATTTAATGTGAACCTCAACTGCGTCAATCGTTAACTTACCATTCATTAGGCACATCTTCCATTTGGATGTACTTTTCTCGTTTCTGAAGTTATAAATATTGTACGTGGCGCATCTTCGGATGTAGACGTCCATCGTCGTAGCGCAATCGTTTGTTTCGTTCTTCACGCAAAGCGTGCGACTGACCACGCCATCTTGAACTTTAGGATGCTCCCCGTTCAACCAAATTTGACAGGATGAAACATGTGGAGTTGGCGCCGTTTGACGAAACTAAGAACGTTGACAAAAAGAACCACCAATATTGGTGAATTGGGAATATTGGTTTGTCCACAGAATTTATTAGATACTAGTTAAGTTACTTGACGCTAGTGAAGCACCAGTCAGTTTATCTATTTATTTGTTTGGTTGTTTGTTCATTTATTTATTTACTTAAAATAATTTAAACATGGTGGCCTCTCAGTCAAAACTGATTTTCAAGAGGCCGTGTGAAAAATTTATGCATGTGTAATTACGTCTAAAATCACTTAGATATAATTAACTTATATCCCAGTCAATCAATGTAGTACCTGCCTTACTGGATCTCAAATATTAAGCCGAAAATACAAAGTGTCCTATGATAGGACGGAATGATATCACGTAACACTTATTTTTTCCAAATGCGACTGAGACTAGAGCCCTGAACGCGTTGCAACAAACACCCAAAATTTTACCTGAAGAAACTTTTTTCCTTGCGGGTCATAAATGCTATACCACTGAGTTCCCCTTAGCTCCATGTCAACGACTGCGGGATTTGCTATGATGCATTTCACTTCAGAATGTTCAATGCAGACGCGCAAGTTACCTGGTTCAATGAAAACCACATGTAATCAAAGATTTAGTGCCAGAAACGTGCTAAAAAAACAAACTGTGAAATGAGAAGAGAATTAAAATTAATGATTTTGTTTAGTTCTTTTGACGAAAGGATTCAAAAAAGTCAATAGGACGAAGGCAGAGTCTCACACCATATTAGGATGAAAGCCTGCAATTGTATATCAGTGGTCGGGATTCATGTCCAATGCGTAAGTGTCTTTTTCCAGTCTATTTTGGTGTCTTTATGTACGTGTTTACTTACTTGTAATACGGAGTTCAAATTGCCGTGCATCCACTCCATGTGTGTTATTTGCCCAACACTCATAGATTCCACTTTCGTTATATCTTAAACCTTTTAACTGCAAAGTACCGAAACTGCTTTGTAAGACTTTGTTATCTTTGACCAACGATGCGACTGGGATTGGGTATCCTTTTGCATCGCAGGATAAGGTTAGATCTTTGCTTTCTTCGGCCCATATATATCGATCTGTCTTAAGGTCTGTGAATTTTGCTGGAAGGAAACGTCAGAATATTGCAAAACTTGTTAAATTTACTGATAAGCGATCATATATTGCTTGAGAGTCATTTAAAAATCTCATGCGCATATATTTGACTTCTCTTGGGTTTTCTCGCACAGAAATTTGTGCTGCTGAAAAAGCGGTTTTGATATCCTTGTCAGTCTTGTATCCTTGTCTCTAGACCGAAACAAGAACTGACGTATTCAGTTAATGTTCATAGATTAGGAACCCTCGGTACAAGTTATGATTATTATCATTATCATTATTATTGTTATTAGAATTTGCTCAGCTTATATAGTTGCTGGTCACATGATAGTACGCTGAAGGCAAGCTGTGTCTCACAACTTTAGGCCTCAAGCACATTTCGCAGAATCCTTGCAGTCCCGAGTAGTGTTGCTTTCTGCAGGAGTTCGATCTTTGTTGGAATTCCAATCTTCCCAAGATGCTTGGCAAGGTTCTTGGTAACCATACCTAATAAGCCAACCACCACTGGAACCACACACGTTTTGACGTCCCATAGACGTGCAATTTCTCTTCCAAGGTCCTGGTACTTTTGGATCTTCTCTATCTCTTTGACTGCAATGCTAGCATCTGCCGGCACAGCAATGTCAATTACTATGCATTCGTTCTCTTTCCTGTTTAGCAGTACAATGTCCGGTCTCCGAGCTTCAATTTCACGATCCGTCTGGATGGTAAAGTCCCACAGCATTTTTATGGTAGCATTTTCAATGACTGGTTCCGGCTTGTGTTCATACCATTTCTCTTCGACGTCAAGTCCACGCTGTTTTGTGATTGGCCAGTGCACAATCCTGGCAACGTTGTCATGTCGATGTTTTTATTGAATTTGTGCCATCTTACTACATTCACACAACAAGTGGCCCACCGTCTCATCTTTCACACCACACATTCTACATAAAGGAGATAGCTGCTGTTTGTCGATTTTTGCTTTGATCGCATTACTTCTCAACGCTTGATCTTCGGCCGCTGTGATCAGACCCTCGGTCTCCTTTTTCAAGTCTCCTCTCATCATCCAGTCCCACGATGCCCCATCCCTGACATCTTCCGTTTGACGTAAGATCTGACCATGCAATGTCTTAGCCTTCCAGTCCTCTTGTCTTTTTCTCCTCTTCCTTTCTTTGAAATGCTCGACAGTCTCATCTTCCTCCGAGCTTGGGAAACTCTCATTCCTCACCGCCGCAAGCAGTTATTATTATTATTATTATTATTATTATTACTATACTTAATTTTATAAGAATATTTTATACATTGTTACTACGAAATAGTATTCTTCCAAATGGCTCTTATGATATAAGAAGGAGTAGAAACTTATAAATAAATATATAAAACCGAAAAGTTTTTAAAGGATTTTACGATAACGATGGACCCAGTCAAGAAGTTCTCCTATGCCTCACTCGATTTATATATATATATAAGTAAATTTCATCTTACTAAGTGTAGATGTTCGTAAGCTTGGATATATGTATGATGAAAAGTTTGTTCTCAAGCTTTCATCTCAGAAAATTTCTGAGCTCCCCAACTGTACAGGTATGTTCAGCTTTCAAGTATGAAAGAGACGTACCAATATTACGAACCAGGTCTCTAATTAACATCATGCTTGCCGTCTGAGACCTTAAAACAAACGTACCGGCAATCGGGAGACACGGGTTCGATTCCCGTTGGGGAGCTCAGAAATTTTCTGAGATAAACCTTGAGAACAAACTTTTCATCATACATATATATAAATGTATATGTATATATACATATACATTTATACATGTGTACATATACACATACATGTACATATACACATACATATACACATACATATACATATACCAATAAGTTGAATAAAGTAAGGCCAGGCAAAACGAAAAAGCCCTCAGTGGAAGGATCCACCATGGATACCAATTCTGTTCTCTGAACGATATTATATTGCGAATAAAATAAAGAGAGACAGAGAAACTTCTCACTGGTCCATAAAAGTTTTTTTACTAAAAAGACGTTTCGGACATTCGTCCTTCATCAGTAAAAAACGAACTTTTTAAGGAAGGTCGAATGAAGGACGAATATCCGAAACGTCTTTTTGATAAAAAACTTTTATGGACCAGCGAGAAGTTTCTCTGTCTCTCTTCATTTTATTCGGAAGACATATACGTATACATATATACATATACATATATACATATACATATATACATATACATATATACATATACATATATACATATACATATATACATATACATATATACATATACATATATACATATACATATATACATATACATATATACATATACATATATACATATACATATATACATATACATATATACATATACATATATACATATACATATATACATATACATATATACATATACATATATACATATACATATATACATATACATATATACATATACATATATACATATACATATATACATATACATATATACATATACATATATACATATACATACATACATATACATATACATATATACACATACATATACAAATATACACATACATATACATTTACATACACATATACATATACATATAAATATATAGACTTACGCTTTGTTTCTTCAAACACTGCAATCTCACTAATGGCCAGATTTCTGTGAGACCTGTACTGATGTATAAATACGTGATTACCCCTGACCCTTGGCTCGCAGAAAAAAGCAGCAAAATGAAGAATAGACATGTCTTGTAGACCAGGGACACAGGTCGAACTTTCTGAAAAGATATCCGTCATACCTGGAAGAAAATGGAGATTAACAATTTTTCCGAGTAAAACGTTCGACAAACGCTCTACTTTCAAAGATTTTTAAATTTTAACCAAGTGATCATTTTATCATAACTGAAGCCTTTGCTTCGAGACGTCATGTTTGTCCTTTGCACAAATGGCATGATATGTATCAGGTAAATACCGAGAACGGAGGCTTCAAGGCAGAGATATCCCGAGGGGCGAATGTATCAAGCTTAAAGCCGACGTTCGAGGTACTTATGCGTCTTAAAACACAGTTAAAGTAGGTTTCGTTCGAGAAATGTTAAGTGACATGATTTCCTTTTGTTTTGAGAAGTAAGAAACATGTTTTCAGGTTGTGTTCCTTTTTCGATTAATTGTTGTCAGAGATTGTATGTACAATCCCAGCCATTTCAGGTATTGTATACACAGTCCTGGCCAGCTTTTCAAAAGCCCTTTTATTTAGATAGGTTTTTTCGGAGGATAAAACGTCCGAAGGAACAAAGAAAACCGACTTACTCGTGTTTTAAAATTGGTGTAGATCCTTCTGAGGAAAATTTAGGTTTTGATATTGAAAGTGAATGTAATGAATAATCACCTAGTCTCTCGTTTATTTTATGAAGGAATAAACATTGCTTGGCCTAGTTTTCATAGACTGATACAAACACCCTAAGAGTTCGGGAAAACTCTGAAGCGGATGTTTAAACCTTGGACCTTTGGTTGATAAGAATGACCGTTAAAAGGACGGACTAGAATACTTACCAACCCTGATGTCAAAATCAATCAGACGGTCCAGATAATTATTAACGTTCACAATGTAAATCATGGTTATTTCATAATCTGCTTCCAGATCTACCCAAATCCGTTTCTCTCGTTCGTCACTGTTGGTTAAACAAAAGTTGATTATCTTTCCATCGAACGCTTTATCGGGACCGCGACCACTTTTAGTTCGAACATTGCTAGATGCTGTTTTACGACGAGCGACACTTTCTGCGAAAAAGATAATTTACACATATATTTAAGGCTTTATCAAAGGACCATTTTTCTATCAGATTCTGGAATTACTGTAAATCATTCTTCTAAATGCCTACCCATTTTTTAAACAGTCCTGGATATAAGTTCCTCGTCAATAGAGTAGCTAGCCTATATGATGAATAGTTAAGTCTGGTTCACCCGAGTGATGTAAACTGAAGCGAAAGCACAAGCAAAATTACATGTAAACTGGATTAAAACTGGTGCGTATGTTTATTTCCAGAAGTCGACTATAACTTTTTCACTGACTAGTCCCTGGGCTAGTGAAGTTTAAAATTGATCAGCCAACAAGGTATCACCTAATAGCCAAGCCCTGAATTATGTCAGTATAAAATCAACTGATTTTTTTTTTTAATTTCTATTTTTTGTTAAATTAACTTTGTTTGCAAACAAACATCAAAAGTTACAATGTTGCTATAGCTTTTTCCGTGTATAAGTTTGATTTACTCGTGAGACTTGAATAAATCATGTGTAGCTTGTCTTTAGCCTGTTGATTGTGCATAAGCGATTATGTCAAAAAGAAGATATTCACTGAAGAGTTTAAAGCAAAATTATATGCTGACTGATTGCAGGAAGATAAAATAAAATACAAGATTAACCAAATAAAGAAACTATCATGACTGGTGAAATAACAGTGCATTGATCGAGTGAATAAATATACATCAACTATTGATCAATTGAATCTTAATATTTATTTCCTCAGCTATCTTTCCAAAACTTCTTCTAATAGGACTAGCTCAATGACTTGTAGTTCTCAAATTTTAGTAGTCCAAACCCAATTTTTACTAGTCCTGGACTGGTGGACATCCTCTAAGGTCGAACCTTGATTTCGTCTGCTTGTGTTTATGTTTATTTTTTCTGCTTGTGCTTTTGTTAATTTCGTTTGCGTTGTCTGTCAGGAATACCAGCTTTGTCGTATCTTTTGTTTCGATCTTGTGCTTGCTTTTGTTTCACTCACGTGAACCCGGCTTTAAAATATGAGCTCGACGTTTTTATGACGTAATAGTTGACGAGGGCAAAGCATGAATGAATTTTAATCGTTTCTTGTCCAAGAGGTCCCCCTTTGACGAGTAAAATCATCTGGCGTTAGCCAGAGTCGGATATGAACCCGACAGGTTAATCTCATTGAGATTGGGAGCGAATGAAGTAAGTGTTTTAGCAAAGACTAAACAATGGTAGTCGTCAACTTTTTTCCCCGAAAAACGCGGCCTAGCTGTGTTACTTGCCCCCCTTCGATATCTATTGAGTATGAGGTCGAATGTAACTATCAATATTATTTCAGTTTCTTAGCTCTCATAGACAAAGAATTGTAAAAGCTTTGACGACCACATTCAATACATGAGAACCTGAAAATAGTCTTGAGAGTGTCACGTCTATCGCATTTTGTGAGACTCACATTGGACATGTTTTTTGACACAGTACCACGTCATTTTGTTTTCGTCTACCCGAAGGTGTTAAAAGAATTAATTTAATCATAATGATAGTGCACGTGTCTCTCACCATTGTGAGTAGGGTTCGATTTCGGCTCTGTGCAGGTATCTGATTAAAGTTACCTTGGTCACATATAACCAAGCATCGCATAAAACCAAGCCATATAAAACCAAGCATCGCAGGTTTTCTTCGGATACTCCGATTTCCTTCTGTAGTATCTGTAGGCCCATTAGGGGTGTCTCTTACTGGACCACTAAAGAGAGCAGCTTAGGTAGCTGATAGAGTTATCCAGTATAAATAGCGACACCTTACTTTACTTTACAATTGCTTAATGAACTAATTAAAGTATTATATAATTATGTAAGTAAAATTATATACAATATAATTATACTCTAATATTTTCTGGAAAAGGGCGAAGGGCTTGCGCAAATAACGTTCTTTTGTAGGCTGATGAAATAACTGCTTCTAATTTCACATTGCAAACAATTATTAGGTTTGAGCTTACATCCAGCTTCGTGCCTCCGCTTTCTCTAGCACCGGAAAAACTAAAAGCTAAAACACTTATTTTTAGGAATATTTACCTGTTGCCTCAGGATTTATGATAATATCCGCAAGTTCTAGGCTGCCAGTACCTTCCAAGATGTGTCGAACTATGTTGAGAAACCTTCCAAACAGGTCACAATAAAACGATCGGATTTCTGCAGTGAACATGTTAGAGCTGGCACACAAGGGATTAGAATTACCTGAGTTGTCTAAACTGTTTCCTGAAAGTGAAAATTCAAAATGGTAACGTGAAGACTCTAAGATTAAACCCCGAACTAAACAAAAATACAACAGTTCATCTAAAATGGAAAAAGGGAAAAAAATAGAGTTTTGTCGAGGATGAAGGTTGATATTTTTAGAAATGGTTAAAGAAAGAAGTTTATTGCTGTTAATGGCAAAACTAGAGAAATCGAACAAAAAGCAATGGTAATAATAAATAAATGGCTTGTAAGAGGTGAGATTATGCTAAAAGCTTTCTATTTTCCCCATAGAAGCGTCGACATTTTTTTCTCAAAATGGGGTGCCGTCAAACTAGAGTTTGATCAATTGTAAAATGGTAGGATGAATGTTTTTTGTTGAAGAGTATGATCAATGATCTCATCATTGACATGGGATGCATCACGGTTGTAAATCTCTTTGATATGCCAATCACCATTTAAAAGCTTTATCAGTTAATTTTAGTATTTTGTTTTCTTACCTATCCTGATATCAAAATTAAGCAATACGTCTTTACGACAGCACGTTAAAGCCCGTATTAGAACTTCATGAACAAAATAAGTATCATCAAGATCAACTCTTAGCCACGGGACTTTCATTTTGTTTGACTTGAAAGCGGAACCGTAACTTGTATCCAAAGCGTGGTGACCACCAGAACCATAAATGTGATTCACTGACATTTGAGCTTTTTTGTGAGCAAGGTTTTCTATTAGGCAAAAGACGAAACAATCTTTTACAATAAATTTCACTATTCCCACCCTCATGTTCCTCTTCCGTCTCTGTTTATAACAGTTTTATCCTGTCCCAAGCCCCATCTTTATGTTAGGATCCACCAGTATCCCCACATCCACTCCCTTCCTCCATTTCCATCCCCAGCTCCATTCCCGTCTCCATCGTCCATCCATGAATATATAAAATACGAGCCTGCAATAAACACGACAAAAGCCACTAAAGAAGCTTGTGTATATGCGGCGGAATGGCCTAATATCTGTCACATTTTCTACTTTATACTTAACTAAGCTCCCCAAAATGTATGCAAAACCAATACGAAATTGAGTAATTGCGTAGTGTGCACAATTAAAGCTATCTACCAAAAACAAATTACATGTAAACATGAATGGATTTACTCCTACAGACATGAAAGAGACTGAACTTGAGATAGGTCATTATTTGGTGCCGAACTTAAGTTCACTTAATTGTTGAGCTGGTGAAACGTGGTGATCAGTGATCGACAAGATGCACACCGTCCATAGATTGAGTATAGCAACAGGTTTTGGTCGTGGTGTACGGGCAGTGGCGATATTAAGAGGGGGCCTGAGGGGGCACGGCCCCCCTGTTGAACCTCTGATAGTCACGTGCCATCGCTATTTCTAATTAAAGTGCACTACACGAGGTCAACAGTACAGTGCGTCGATGATACGTGTGTACTGGGTATTAGCTATCTAACTAGTAATGAGCCTTCTAAACTATGGTTTTACTTCTATCTCTAAGACTGCTACAACTAGTGGAACCTCTGCTACTAAGACTGCTTCAACTAGTGACATTGTTTCTGCTTTGCAAGTAGTAGACTCAACCGTGAAAACTCTCCAATCAATGCGAAATGAAACTGTATTCAAAAACTTTTATGATGAAGCTTCAAGACTCGCTGAAGAAATGAATATTGAAATAGCTCTACCACGTCCAAGAAAGGCCAGGAGGCACCTGGATGAAAATCATGATAATCAGCACCTTTTAACAAGTAGCGAAGAAATCTTTCGTGTGAACTTCTTTAATGAAGTTCTGGGTATTATGATATCTGAATTTGGTAGCAGATTTAACCAAGAATCTAGGCAGTATCTGACTTTACTGGGTGACCTTCAAAACAGAAAGATAGCAGATGAAGCCAAACTTACCAACATTGCTACAAGTTTCTCTCTAGATTCTATTGCCTTGAAGACGGAATGGACATTACTAATCAATGACCATGTGATTGATGCTACAAAACCCTGCAAAATTTTGCAGCAGTTGGCAGAAAAGAAGAAAACCGATGTTTATGTTGAACTCATCTCACTTTTAAAGATGTTATGTCCAATCCCATTCACAAGTGAAAGGTCATTTTCAAAGTTAAATCTGCTAAAATCTAAACTAAGAGCAACTATGACACAAGAAAGGATGGCTGGCTTGCTGCTACCCTTTATCGAGCAAGATTTATTGCAGAGAATAAAGAATGAGGATATATTGAGAGAATTTGCTAAGTCTGGAAACAGGCGATTAGGTTTTGGCTTTTAATTTGTTTATTGACAATTGGATTTTGGCTTTTTATTTGTTTATTGTGAACGCAGTTCTATAAATTTGTTGCATCTTCATTCAAAAGAAAATTTTGCTCTAAACTCTGTGCATGGAGTATGCTACTAGGTAACTCAGGCCCCCTCTGTGGGTCATGCTAGAATCGCCACTGTGTACGGGAAGAAAACCGGTCGGGCTATGGCCTAGGAATTCTAAGGAAAGATTAAGGGTACATCGATCGCTCTTTCACGGAATAATTAAGCAATTGTCACGACAATAATTCTAAAAGGTTATAAAAGTAGATATTTTTACTCTGTCAGAATCGTGGGGGTCTTGGTTGGCCCCTACCTAGACCCACCCGTGAAAAAACGAAGGCGTGCCGATGGCGACGAAGTCGTAGTTTTGCGAGCGCTGTCAGCTTACTGAGCAGGCGGAAGTTTGTGTCTGTTCATTGCCCTAGGTAGCGACTCGTCAATCGAGACACTAATGCGTCCAATGCTATGACGTTACTGATCTAAAATGGCATATTTTGGCCGCAGCTTTTGAGTTTTGGTTGATTTTACTATTGCTTGTGATACCACGCGTATGGGGCCTTAACCACTACCGTAGATTCATACTGTTATCCCAGTCGTATTGTTATTATTAAATTAACTCCGTTCTGACCTATTGGTGCGCTATATGCTGCCACTTCACTAAGACTGAGTTGGGTGTTACTTTCCCTTTTTTGGACAGTGAGGTACCGTCCCCACTTTAGGACTGATATTCTACGCCAACCCTCAAAGTTCTTGCCGTCATGTAAAATTATGTTTTCACTGCTACCAATGACAGGATCAGGACCTTGAGAAAAACGAGAAAAAAACCTGAATTATTCTATATGTATGTATGTAAAGAGATGAACTGAAACGTCTTGAAACCCAATGCCTGCTTATCCAACGAATAAGTCGAAGCAAGAGTAAGGGCCGTTCATGTTATCAACTGCTAAACTTAACCCTTTCTGGTTCGAGACGTCTGCCATTGACGAGTAAAATCGTCTGTGATTAGCCAAAGTAAAATTAAAAATTCGAGCACGGACCGAAAAGACTTCAGTTTTGTCCTCCGAAAAGGCTTATATGGTGGATAATCCGCGATTTGATGGATTTAAGTCTGGATGTGTAAAGCAGAGATAGCGCTGACCAGTCGCTGGGTCTTATCCCTGTGGGGTAAAAATGTTCTAATGGCGTTGCTCCCACAAGACTCGGAGGGCTCGCTTACACGATTCGATTATATAGTTGTCAAGAGTTGCACTTTCTGCAACTGGTTTCATTGGGTCCGAAAATATGTCACTCTCACACTCGAAAATTCTCTTCATAAAGTTTGCTTCATAAAATATAATTTGATACATACCAGATATAGATATTAAATATACATTGATACATACCTAGAGTAACCCATATATTCTTAACTACCGGAATTGTTTCCGTTAATATGGGAACTGAGAGCACAACGTCTACTACGTAAATATTCTGCCCGAGATCAACTTGTAAATAAGGGTTGTCCGAAACCGTGGTTTGGCTGTATTTCATTGGAAGTTCAAAGTTGTTGTAGTCTCCATCAGTTGCGTAGGATGCCTCGTGAGAACCTTCCGTTGACGATTGAACGGCTGGCTTTCCGCGTGACAGTATCCAACGATAAGGATCTTCAACAAGAATAGTGAAAATATAAATTAAGGTTTCCTGGATCTTTCCAGATGGCAATAATAATGGTAGCAAAATGATAATTTGTAGTGTTTGTTCTATTGTAATTTCGGCCTTAGTTTCTTCGTTCCTTTGTCGTTCCATTCAATATTTTCTTCCTTGTTTCCTTGCTTCATTTCTTCGTTTGTTCTTTCCTTCCTTTCATCCTTTTCTTCGTTCCTCCCTTCCTTCTTTTCTTCTTTTCTTCCCTCATTTACCCCTTTCCCCCGATCCTTCTTCCAAACGTCCTTGTAAACATCTATCAAAACTTCCTTCAAATTTTCCTTCCTTCGTAGCTTAATTCCGAACTTCTTCTAACCTTGCAGACATCCAGATTTCTTCCTTTCCAATTTAATTCCTTTATGCACTTATTAATTCTCTCGTTTGTTCGTCCCTTTTCATTTACTGCGTTTTAATTCATCATCTGACTGAAGATTATCCTCGTTAACCTCCCACCTCTAACAATATAACCACAGTTTCCTCCTCACACCTAACCCGCCTACGTATCTTCACGACCATCATCACAACCACAAACGCAAACAAACTAATCATCACGCAAAACCATCGCGTATTTGGTCTCTTGTATGATAACGCACAATTCAAAAGCATCGGACGACTTGATAGTACCGAGTCTTACCGTAAATCTTACTGGAGTACGATAAATGAACTATCTGGACCAGGAGGCTCAGAGCAAACGCCCGCTACAAGAAGAACAATAAGATTATTCTCACAGATTTCATAATATGATTGTGTACATGGAAATCAGTTCTTAGCAACACACACTTACTTTTCCTCCACAAAAAATAGAGCGGAGATATACCTTAGGGTGAATTGGTGCAAGCAATGTTAGATTACAGCGTTCGAAACCACCAGTAAATTAAAGTAATAAATAACGTTTTCTCTGAGAGGTAGCAGTAAAATTCATTTGGCACTTGTGCACGTTCTAGTCAAACAATTTCACTATCTCGACGATCACAAAAAGCGCTTTTTTTTGGTTTTAGAGTAGGTAATTGGAACCACACTGGTGTTACAGTTGTGTAATTGTGATTGTCTAGCGATTGGGAGTGAAATTGTTAATAATGGAACGCGCATTTAGCCGTGGGCTATAGTGAGCGTGACATGGCTACGCTAATAGTATGCCATGTAAAGTTGAGTGAATGAGTATGAGTTAGTTTCAGAGTAAATCGTGGAGTATACAATAATAATTATACAATTTAATAAACACAACAGCGATGTAGGAAACAATCTCATATGGAGGAACTAGCTTTGTCGGGTACCAAGATGTTGTTTTGTTCGAGGTAAATAACATGTAATAAGCTGTGTGGCTAAATCTCAGAGGATATTAAGACTTTGTCTTGTAGTCTGCCAGGACGCATTCCCCTCCTAAGCAAAATGGTCTGGCGTTAGCCAAAGTAAAATAAAGTTTCAAGTCGCAACAATACCAGATAAAGACTAATGAGTTAAGGCTATTTAAAATGTGTGAATCTACACGTTAAGGTGCCTCTTAAATCAAAGCTTTCTATAGGAGAAATTGTAAAATAATTAATCCCAAATATCAAAAGTACCTGCCAGTTGAGTCCCATTGAAAACTATCAGTCAGTCGATGCTTTCTTCCTTGATTCTTAAACAAATCAGTATAGTGTTTCCGACTGAAACCATCTTTAAAACTGACCGCAATTTAAAGCAAGTTTGTAGTGTACATGAGCTGCCATTCGAACTGCTTGGTAACGTGCAACCACAATTTCTAGCCACCTGTTTCGGACATCTGGGTTGCTGTCATGGTTTACATGAGGTATAATTTTCCAATTAGCAAAAATCTAGTACTTGAGCTTCGCAAGCAAATCCTTTCAAAAAACAAATCCTTTCCTGGCTTTTTTTTTATTAAAAAGATATTTCGATTGTAAAAGTGTGACCGTATCTTCCGTTTGAAGAGACAACCCACTTTATCGTAAGTAATTTTCTGGGTAATCTGAGTATTCTAGATTTCGGACTTAATGTACCCTGCAAAAGATACACTCTGTCGTATTCAGCTTCCCAGATGTGTGATATTTTTTTCTAAATTCCACGCACCATTTGTGGTATTGTTTTTTTCAGCATTATGTGATTGATTGGTTCCATTGAAAACTTTCTCTTCTGATTTCACTTGAGACCATCTGAATTCTTCCAGCTCAAAACTTCTTTAAAGTAGAATACAGCACAAAACAGGTTTGTTTTTCACCGTAGTTGCCGTTCAAGCTGCTTGACAACATGAACCACGATTTACAGCCACCTGTCCCAGGAGTCTATTTCTTTTTTCTCGAAAGTTGTGAAAGAGGACAGAGAATACAAAACAACCAAGTCTCATACTATTGAACAAAAAAGGTTTATTTCCGCCTGTACGACAAGGTCCAACATTTTAATGCTGTTGTGTGTTCTAATATTTCATAATACAAAACACGAAAAACTAGTAATTTAATTACAATTTACAATAGATTCATTCTGTTCCAATGTTAATCCTTTTGCTCTTGGTGAAATTTTTGTCCCCAGAAATTTCATAGATCTTGCTTAGCATCCGTGATTACACCGCTTTCCATGTGATAATAATCGTAATTCTGATGGTAAACAAAACGTGCTTGAAAGTCTCCTCTCGTGGCACTGTTCAAGTCGCATATTTTCAACGATGGTGAAAAGTTGAAAGACTTGCACTTCGGCTCCAGATGACAAACCAGCAAACATTCATAGGAATGAACCAAATTTAATTCAGTATGGAATACGTTCTGAAATAGGGCATGATGTGTTACAGGAGACGACATTACTGGATGGATTCCACTATACATGTCTAATGCTGCAATAAAAAAAATTGATTTGTATTAAAACTCGTGGTTAAGGAAATTTTAATGCGATTTGAGAAATAAGTTTATGCAAGCAAGTTCAATGTCATTGACTGATCATGAAGAAACAGAAATCTCACCATTTCTTAAGCAAAATATTAAACCAGATGAGTTCCTCAAGTCCCTGAAGTTGTATATATAATTGGAGGCACATTTCCTGATGTAAACATCGATGGTAGCTGAACAATCATTTGTTTCATTCTTTACACAAAGTGTACGAGAGACAATGCCATCTTGAACTTTAGGATGTTCTCCGTTTAACCAAACTTGACAAGAAGAACCATGTTTTGGAGATGACTGGTGAAACTGAAAGTAAACAAAACGAAATAACATTAAAAAATAGAAATGAACAAAATGAACAGAACGTTTTTGGCACCGTTTGCATGCCACCGCACCAAATTTTATCTGAAAAAAAGTTCGTCAGTCGGTAACTTTTTAACGGTTTAATAACTGTTCCGTAAACGCTTTCCAAGGTGAGGTAGAGCTGAAACCTCTCCAGATGGGCTGGCATCTGCGAGAAACCCATCTGCTCGTACGAATATTTGTGCGGGATTTATCCCAATTGACTTAATGTGACGCTGCTGTGAAACTGGGGAGGCCATATGATTGCACCTATGTATAACTAGACAGTGGAGTCCCTCATGTTTTAGGCCATAAATCATAAAGAATACTATCACACGCCTGCGATACTTCTTACAGATACTCTAACACAATTAGTTTACCCTGCTTGCGTTATTTTCAATATGATGAATATTGACAATTGGATTTGCTATTCAAATGGTAAAATATCCTTTGTATTAATGTGTATTGATGTACACATCAAGGTTCGCTATTATTAATCAAGATTTATCGAGATAAAAAGCATTTCAGTAACTATCTTGAATATGACTTAAAATAGTAACTGTTGAATAAGTGTTATTTAAATACTCATTTACCTGAAGAAATTTCTTTCCTTCTCGGTCATAAAACCTGTACCACAGATTCCCCATCCACTCTACGCCGGCGTCGATTGGTTTATCAACTCTGTGTTCAATTTCAGCATTCTTTAAACAGATCCGCAGCTTACCTTATCAAAAGTAGGAAAAGAGCCAATAAACGGACGAACGATTGGATAAATATGCGTGTCCAGTCGCCAAGTTGGAAATCTTGCGACAAAAGAAATGGGCAAACTTTTTGGTTGTTTCAACCGCGGGTCCTCTTCAAAAAGGCATTTCTACTACGGCATGAATACCAAGGTTGACTCACATCATAATTTTTAGACAGACGATCATAATTTTGTCACATGCAAACGGGCTTTAAAAGTGTAGCTAGGACACCTTCCAGTACCCTTCTACTTCTCCACGTACATGTATGTACAATAAATGTATAGGTTATATGTGTGCTATACTTGTATGTATAATAAATACGTAGTATATTCATTTGATATATTTTTACGTATACTGACTTGTGACGAAAAGGTCAAACTGGCGTGCATCTGCTCCATGTGTGTTATTTGCCCAACATTCGTATATTCCGCTTTGGTTCAACCTGACATCCTGTAACTGTAAAGTTCTCGATGTGCTTTGTATAACCTCGTTATCTTTGACCCATATGATCACCGGAGCCGGATAACCCTTTGCGTCACAAGTCAACGTCAGATCCTTTGTTTCTTCCATCCAAACGTATCGATTGGTTTTCATATCGACTATCTCTGCTGCAAAAGACGTCAAGAAATACTTCATTACTTAAATTCTCCAGAGTTCTGTTGTTTAGAAGTTTGACAATAATTAGTCTATCAATTTTTTTTCACACTTTTCATTCAAAAAGGCATTGTTTCCCGTCGGAGAAAGGTTCGCTCCACATGTGACCAATGCCTTTTTCAATGGCCGATGTACTCCATACAAAAAGTCAATTTGGTACCTGTTAAACTACTACCAAAAGGATGTTTTTTTCTCAAAGGAAGATTTTACCTTGACGGAGGAGCTGCACGACTGCTTGGGAAAATTTCCAAAACTATTACTGTCAATCCGCAATACAAACTAAAACACTGTCTCTGTCTATCAGTGGCGGCCATGACCTAAAAAATCCTTGTGATGGCAGTCTATTTCCAGTACCCTATTTGCATCTTGTTTACAGATAACGTCATCAGTAGGTTAAAATCGTGGCTATTAATTTTCCGGGCGGAAAACGTTGACGTAATATAAAAATGAGAGTGTGTGACAAAAACCTACATAAATAGTGGCTCTGGAGATGTTGCACGTCCGCAACGAAACGTTAGTAAAGTTGTTTTAAACACTTTGTGCTTTTTTCTGTCGTTATGGCTCTCCATATAAAAGTCCCGAGCTGGGCTCTCAGTTTTAAATTACGTCAACGTCATCAGTGCTTCTGTGGGGGTATCCGCAAAGTCAGGATCTCGTCCTCATAATAGTAACGTTATCCTGAAGACACTATTTCTGTCGAAACATTGGTTCACGAAGAACAATCAAGTTTACGTTGAAAACTGTTTTGAGCCACAGTAGCTTAAATCGATGTCTCCTTTTACTTACGTTTTGTTTCTTCGAAAACTGCAATTTCACAAATACTCATCTGCTTGTCTGCGCGTTCTTGGTAAACAAACACATGATTTCCGGTGATTCTTGGCTCGCAGTAGAATGAGGCGAAATAAACTCCAGCCATGTTTTGAAAACCAGGAACACATGGAGTACTTTTTGTGTACTGACCTGTCATTCCTGAAACAAGGAAGATTTCATAGTAGCCTTTACTTGGTCATTTGGTCTTGTATTTGTCACAAAATTCTACGAAGACGTTTTTGTAAATTGGGATGTGGAAAGTAGAGAAAGACATCGCTTCTTATGTAGAAATCTGTATTACGGTAAAAGGAACGGCCGAAGAATGAGTGGTAATTGGGCTTTTTTTTTCCATATACGTCTGGCCCCTCCCCGGTCTCTCTCTCTCTCTCTCTCTCTCTCTCTCTCTCTCTCTCTCTCTCTCTCTCTCTCTCTCTCTCTCTCTCTCTCTCTCTCTCTCTCTTTCTCTCTCTCTCTCTCTCTCTCTCTCTCTCTCTCTCTTTCTCTCTCTCTCTCTCTCTCTCTCTCTCTCTCTCTCTCTCTCTCTTAAGATTTTGTGTTTCTTAGTACAGGGAAGAGACTGAAAATTTGAGAACAACTATGGTGATAAATTGGTTGCGCCGAACCGCTGTGCTACAAATGAAACCAGTACTTCAGGCGAAACATAATATCACGTGGATATTTTGGGTGGTTAACATTAACTTACCTACTGAAATTTTTATATCAACCAAGTCGTCCAAAAACTCTGGGTTATTGACAATGTGGATCATAGCCACTGTGAATTCAGCGCCAAGAATGAGCCATATACGTTTACCATGTGGCAACGGCTGGGGAACGTAACATCCTGACATTACTGTGTCGGTCAGAGCTTTACCTGAACCTTGACCAGGAACTCTTTCAGTATTGGTATATGCTGTCACATAAGCAGCGACATTATCTGTTACAATAATAGGCATTGATTAGGGATGTTAGAAGTGCGACATAATGGAAGCAGGAACCTGTCCTCCATTCTAAACACTAGTACGTCCTCGGAGCAATACAGTACACGTCTCCAGGGGCGGATTTAGGCGGGGGCGCACCGAATGCGCGCCTCCTCCTTTTTTGCTTAGTTGTCATATGACTTTTTGCTCGGTTACAAAACACAAGCATTAAACGTGTCGACCACCAAGAAGATCGGTGGTTATTTTCCAAGAGAATCGGTACAAACAGCAAAGAAAAGAAAGGATGTGTAGAAGAAAATCGGATTCAAAAATACCGGAAACGACAGTAGCATAAAAATTTTTCCCACTAAAACGCCACTTAGTGGCATGAATTAAAAACAAAAACATCGCACCCCTTCTTTCTCAAAATTCTGGATCTGCCCCTATTCCCAGTCGTTAAAAATTCGATTGGTGGCGATCTCTGATTAGATACTTAAGTAGTGTTTCAGTTCCGGATGTTTTGGTGGAAAACGTGGTCTCAAGCTTCAAAGAATAAAACTTTTGTTTTACACGACGTCAATGATCGGAATTTCGTCCACAAAATGTTCACTTATCCCTGATTAAAGACTGTCTCATGGGCTGTCGACTGTAACTGATGAGAAACTGATTCAATTTACACAAAGAAAAGTCGATTCGGGCGATAAAATTCGCAAAGAAGAAAACAGCCTTTAAGCCGGTTTTCTCCTTGCGAATAAATTCGTGCGAATCGAAGTTTTCTTTCGTTACACATGCTGTTAACTGTAACTAATGAGAAACCTACTCAATTTATACAAACTAATGTCGATTTGCGCAAATTTATTCGCAAGTGGAAAACCGGCTTAAAGTGGATTTCCATTTGGTGCAAAATGTCGCCCGCGCGACTTTTGTTCTTTTATCTAGGGGGATTTCCACTGGGTACAAAATGTCGCGCGCACGTCTTTTCCATTTTGTCTTAGGAGCTCTTGAATGGAACCAAGCAGAAATCAATTCAATTTAACAATGCAATTCAATTTAACAATTAGCCCGGCGATAATCATACTGGAGTCAGCTCAGTTATAATCAAGAATGAGAAAGAGCATCCAACATACTCCTCGAAGTCTTTGAGCACTGTCTTCGTTTGCGAAGCGGTCTCATCGTTAAGGAAATGATGTCTAAATGACAATATAAAAATTTCTGGCTAGTACATATGTAGCCATTCTTGTCCCCAGATCCCGTCAGTTTTACTGCGGCCATGAGAAAAGTTTTGGGAGCTCTGGAAACTCAAATGCCGGATGTCCTAAACTTCAGGACGTGCATACGCAACAGGGATGGAGTAATTGGTTTATCCTTCAGGCTGTCTGTCTAGCGCGCGAGGGTCTGGGTACCCAGTCCGCCGGGTATGTGCTCTGAGCACTTTCTGTTAGGAGTGCTTTGTTCTTTACAAAGGTTTTCAGATTAAGCAGATATTTTTCGTGTAATTTAATTACACCTTTTGCTGTTCATTACCAGAAAATATACTATCATTGAGGCCAAACCTCAAACTCATTAATTCGAAAATTATATTTCTCTTGCGTAATTGAAATTTTATTGTCCCTAATGTATGGTAGAATGGTGTTAATGGTTATCTGTTGGCGCTGTGGAATGCCCATTGATGCAAATGGTTGGGTATCCACGCTAATGAATGTCGATTGAATAAAATGAATGCATTTTTGCGTTAATGAGTTTGAGGTGGGCGTTAATGATAGTATATTTTCCGGTACTGAGCAGCAAAACGTGTAATTAACTGATCAAATTAATTAATTATTGATGAGTTAATTAATTTTGATTTTCTAACCTGTAGTCTCTGGGTTCACAATTATATCAGTAACATCCAATGTCCCGCTCGTGGCTCGAACTATGTTCACATATCGTCCAAACATGTCACAGTAGAATGACCGAATTTCTCCCGTGGTGAGTGAGGCGTGGGCGCATAAGAAGTTCTCGTTACCGTAGTTTTTCAAACTACTTCCTGAAAAGAGATAACGAATCATTTTTGTACCAACCAGTTAGATTCATTTGCATTAGGACTCACGAATTTTCTCATCTTCATATGACCATAGATGCCGTTATCCCGGAGAGGAGTAAACCTAAAGGATTAATAACCCCGGTGGCGCGTTCTGGTTTTCTGTACTTTAACTAAACCCTGTAAATCATAAACGTGAACACCACTTTTTATAGTTTTATTCAATTTGTTGGCTATCTTGAAAAAGCGAAACTAGGCGTTGATATTATTTGCAAACAGAGCTCCTGCCTGAGGTACAAACAAACGTTTAGAATGAAAAAATAATCATCTTTATGCAGAACAAATGTAACAAAGGTCTCTCCCAAAAGAGCCCACTATCCAGCTATAAAATCCTAGCATTTTGTTATGTTTTATGCCTTGAGAGGCAAATTGTGCCCAAAATTGTCCGACCTACAACTTGCTTATTTTTTATCACTGGCTAGCCAAGGAAAGAAATTCAGTCCAATATTTGCTTACCTACTCTGAGATCAAAGTTATGTAATCTCTTCTGTCCGCAACAGTTCACGCGAGCTTGTATCAAAACTTCGTGAACGAAATAGGAATCACTTAAATCAACCCGAATCCAGGACGGAATCCCCGTAGTCGTGGAGAAGGATGTAAATGGCTGCATGTCAACCGCTTTGTCGGGCGTAAGGTTTTTGCTAAACGAATTCATGCCTGCTGTTGCCTTCCCGTACGCAATGTTTTCTAGATTAATAAAGTAAGACATCGACACCGTCTTGGAATTATAAACAAACTACAGGACTGGTGTTGGAGCACAAAGAAGAGCAGCTAAGCTGTTTGAAACGTTGTGTTTTATTATATTTTATTAATTGAAATATTTTTAATCATTAAATATGCTAAAAATTATTATATTAAAAATTGTGAAGAAAATGAGAAAGAAGAAAATGAGAGGTGAATGTTTTAGAAGAACGATTTCTGGGAAAGTTTTAGAAGAACGATTTCCGGAAAAGTTTTGTAATTTTACTGATACTAAATCATAACCCGAAGCCAAACCCTAACCGTAATTCTAACTCTAACCCAAAACCTTGAACTAGGTCAGTTTATACTCGAAAGCCTAGCTTATTTGACGCTTACTACGGTAAGCAGAATAGCCTTTCCCTTTGACAATTTGAAAGCCAACATATTTAGAGAAAATATAACAAATGAGCCATTGCTGTCTTTTCAAGAAAAGTTGGGGGCACTATGGCCTAGCTTCAGACTATAGCGGATTGGTGAACACTTGATAGCCGCCTGCTCACCTACTGCTAAACAAACGTCTGAACAAGAAGTCAATTCTGGATCGTTTTATTATAAATGTGTCGTTAAAGTCGATTCTTGTTGATCCTTAGCTTTTTCGTGACAAGACTAGCAAAACCTTGAACTTGAGGTTTCAAATGTAGTGTCATGCAGCAGCACAAAGTGTTATTTCGACTGTCTTGCAATTGAGTTTCTTTTGCTGCTGCGAGAAAAAAGGTTGTTCAGTGACTAAGCGATGTTTTTACTGATTATTTGGGAAAAGCAAGGAAAAAGCTTCTGCCGAGCTTGGTACACAGTCTCCCTCCTTTTATTTACGATTTCTATAGAAATCATGGCAAGATTCACTCAAAGCATTAAACAATAACCAAGCATGCTTGACTTTTAGGAACGACCTTGGGATATAAGCTATGAGGAGAGGGAAGCAAAAAATTTTGCCAAACAAAAAATATTTTGAATGATAGTTGAACGTTTGTCAAGTTTTATCTTCAGAAATACGATTTCAGGGGCTCAGAAATAATTTTTCTGAGGATAGAGCTTGACAAACGTTCATCTATTGTTCAAGATATCTCCAAGCTCCTACATTTCCAAGATATCTCAAAAAATATTTTGCCCAACAAAAAATGATCTCACTAAAAAAGAGAGGTCTCAAGAAATTTTGATTGCTACAGGACTGTAGCCTACTTATTTTTAATTCAAATTCCCAGACCTTGGTAGTGATGGTGCTTTGTTGTCGTGTGTAGGGACGTCAAGATCTACGTGAGTATTGGGCCAGAGTGCGATCACTGCAGATAAGAATACTTTAATCCTTTCCTGTGCAAGAAGTCTCCCCTTGACGAGTAAAATTGTCTGTCGTTTGCCAGAGTAAAATTAAAAAGTTGAGTGGGGACCGGGAAGGTTTAAGGATACTATATTTGGGGACAGTTCAACGATTTTGCTTCCTGAATGATTGGGGACAGATTATTTATGAGATTTCTTCAGTTTACAGGGATTTCAGCGATCTGAACTGTAACGTGTGTAAAACAATTATACAAAACAAATATGAAAGTTGCTGTTCAACTGTTCGGTATTTGTAACGGTTCGTGAAAACTTCATACATTGAAGAACTATTGGAAGATGAACAGGAGTTAAAGAGGCCAGGAATAGTTTTGCGTAACAAACGGCCAACCGTAGCTATAGGTTACCCGACTAACTTAGTGTTTACAAACACTGTCCCACCCCTAAGTCCTCACATACACCAAGGTTTCCACCCTTGGCCATTGGAGCCACGTTTCGAATCCCAGGCTTACAAATCAAGGTAAATCACACAACCTTAAGCTTTATCATGTTATCATTGTCATTGTCGTTATCGTTATCGTTATCGTTACTGTTCTCGGTTCTCGTTATCGTTATCACCTTTACCGTTATCGTTACGGTTACCTTTATCGTCATAGTTATCATTATCGTTATCGTTACCGTTATCGTCATTGTTATCGTCATTGTTATCGCTACCGTTATCGTTATCGTTACCGTTATCGTTACCGTTACCGTTATCGTTACCGTTATCGTTACTGTTATCGTTACCGTTATCGTTACTGTTATCGTTACCGTTATCGTTACCGTTACCGTTATCGTTACCTTTATCGTTACCTTTATCGTTACCGTTATCGTTATCATTACCGTTATCTTTTTCGTTACAATTATCTTTACCTCCATCACCATTATCGTTATCTTGATCTTTTTCGTCACTGTTACTCTATTTCGTCGCTGTAGCCGTTTCCGTTGTCTCTTCCGTTTACCTTTTTGTTATTGTTCTTGTTATCGTTATCAATATATCGTCGAAATTTGGCACTTACGTATTGGTCTCTTGTGAACTGCTACTTCGCTAAAGGCGAGTTGAACGTTGTCTTCCATTCTTTGAATGGTAAGATACCTTCCTTTTTCATTGCACCAAATTAGTCTATACCTGTTGACGTGGCTTTGAAAACAATTCACGTTCGCTGTCGCACCGACAGTCGCATCATCACCTGCGTTTAAAGAAAATTAGATCTTTTTTATGTTGTAGTATGACAAACGGATCGCATGAAGAATTGAAAAAACTGGACTCTTTACACGAAACAAACTGAGCCAATATGTGCGAAGTTAGACCGCCCAACCATATTGCTTTTTAGTTCATTATGCTAGGAATTAAAGGGTTTTATTCTCGGTAAGTTAATGGCATTTAAGATTAATAATTTGAGATTAATGGCAAGGTCCATCAAATCTTAAGGCATTCCCTTCTTTCGAATAATATATTTGTTAAAACCTGAGATTACATAAGCAAGAGCTCTCAACTTCTGTTAATTTATATGTCTAAGGATCCTGAAATTCGGTCAGTTACGCGACTCTGAAATGTCAAGATTTCTTCATATCAAAAAGTTCCTCTTGCCTTCCCCCATAGTGATTTTGCATTATTAAATTTTGGCCTGCTTGTTGAGTCAGAGACTAATTGACTCCTTCACGATTTAAATTGTGTTATGCAGTGATTAGGAAGGATTTTGGAACCTCATATTGTTGCCATAACAACAATCCGATCACTTTTCTTAGTAAAATTTTTGGCTAGACTGCAGCTTACCTGGTGCAAATGACTCCATCAAAAACATGTACATGCCATAAAAATACAGTAGACCAGTTTGAGGTTAAATATAACGTTTTATTTAGTAAATAAATTATTTTAGCCGACTTTTAGGTTAGGTTAGGGTTACATTTGGATTAGAATTAATGTTGATAAAACTGTTTTAGGTATCGTAGTTCATTGTCACTCAGACACTACTGCATAAGCTCCTCCTAACAACCCGATAAACTGCAGTCGTCCCGAGTTGTGATTGGGTTCACTGCTTAGTGAAGTGGAGAGTTAAGATTGGTTCACTGTTTTAGTGACTCCATCTTAGTGTACTCCTGCTGAAGTTTAATATATAGATGTATACTTGTTTAGTTACGGTAAATCGCGATTTAAGTTTGCTGCATTTAGTGTACTTACCAACAGTAACACGAAGTTGTTCATAAACTATAGGCAAGCCGTCTGACCAAGGAACGTTTATCTGTATTGCATCCACATAAACACTTTTCCCCAAGTCTATTTGTAGATAAGGTCGGTTTGAGATGGTGGTTTGACTGTAATTGATTGGAGGATCGTAGTTGTTGTAATCTCCGTCGGTTGCAAAGGATGCGAAGTGCAAGCCATTAGTTGACGATTGGGTTGCAGACTTACCACGAGATATTATCCAGCGATAAGGATCTTAATTCCATGAGGCAATGAATTAGAAAATACGCCAGCTTTAAGTAAATATTAAGAGGTTATCATTTTTGTTACTATACTCTTTATCGATCAGGATCTTAAACTCTTTCACGACAGGATATGTCCTCTATTATTTCAAACTGGCTAACTTCAGAGACATCCTTCCAGGAAAGTGGTAGTGAATTATGATCACCCATTTAAACACTTACCGTTTGCAGAACATAATGAATGCAATACTCCAAACAGAAGACTGGAAATGAGCGTGCTCTATACAAAAAGCAACAGCGTATTAGTTTTCTCACCCCATAATATCCATAGCCCTTGGCCAATGGGTTGACTTTCTTTACGTTACGTGTATGGGAATTAAATCCCTGGTCAAACCATCAAAATAAGTAAATTCTAAAATAAACAAGAACGTAACTAGGGTGAAACAATGGTAGCAACTGCCTTCTTCATTGACGAAAAATTGTCTTAATATTTTAAGCTGTGAGAACAAAATTTTTATAGGCTGCTGAGAGAAGTTTTTACCAATAATTTTTTTCTGATCATTTAACGCTTTCCTTTTCAAGCGCGCCTCCCTTACAAGCTTAAAATCCTCTAGCGTTAGCGGGAGTAAAGTAATAAGACATGCTTGACTAGGAAAAGATTCAAGTTACCTTGGTTTAAAGGTTCTGGAGGCACCGCCAGCTGGACCTTTTAATTTTTTTTAATACTCGGTTTAACCTTTATCCTCTTTTTACTGAAGAAATTAGTTAACTGAGGCTTCTAGAAGCCGGCTGTTACCTTGAAAACACCTGCAACTGATCTGCGTATACTAACGTAGCTCAGGAATGAATTAAATGACGAAAAGTGTTCTCGACACACTTTTACGCAAGGAATTGTAATTGTGGTAAAAACACAAATCCACTTTAATGGTAACTAAATGCCTGGAATCAGACCCTGTTCACACGATACCGGTACGAAACTGCACCGGTATCAAAATATCACGGTACGAACCTGTTCACACGATTACGGTTTCACATTACGGTTTCAAATCGTTACGGTTAGCATTATGGTTTCATGCTTTTTCATACTGGTACCGTGTGAACGCAAGGCCTAACCGTAATAATTTCGTTACGGTTTCATTTCGTACCGGTATCGTGTGAACGGGGTCTTAATCACGATTTCATGAGCTAAATAAATTACGACTTCATCAGTTAGATAAATTACGACTTCGTAAGTTAAATAAAATACGACTTCATCAGTTAGATAGAGTACGACTTCATGATTTAAATAAATCACGACATTATCAGTTAAACAAATTACGACTTCATAGGTTATCAGGTTTGCATGCATGCCTCAACCATTTGTGATAAAATATATATTGAAACCATCTTTCGACTGCAGGAGACGTATTAAAATTACTTAAAAAGCAGTATCCAAACAACAATGGCGTCCACAGTCAAGGTTTTCATTCTTAGAATCACTGTAGTAGCATATAAACTAGGTTGTTACAAAATAAAGATGTGACTTAAAAATTACCCGATTCATCAATCTCTTAGATTAATTGTTATGCCTTTATCTTTATTCCTCAATCGTTTGTCGAAGCCCGTTTTGAACTGCTAACCTGTGATGTTTAAAGCATTTTGAAACGAAGACTTTGTTGACAGACCCTGCCGACAAATTGCTCAGCAACATACAACCGCAATTCGAAATTACCTGTTCCTCCTGATTTTTTGCAAACACCGTTTTGAAAAACAAATTATGTTTCATTGCACTCATTATCTCTTTACATAACAGGGCTTTTGTGTGCGGCTCATGCATTGAACATTTTATCATGGTCTTTCTAGGCGAACAGTGAGGCTATCCACCTGCGCAGCACGACAGTCGTATGTGATTTTCCCAATCGAACTCACCGAAGGCATTGAAGAGTAACATTTTTAAGATCGATAGCTTAGGGCATGAAATAAGTCCTCCATTATTCCGTACCTGCCGGTACTTTGTGATTTTAAATTTAAATTGCCTCCCAACTTTTAGTTTCTCCGGAGGATAAAACCCTCAAAAGAACAAAGAAAACCGACTTAATTGTACATTACATCTTTTGCTGTTCATTACCAGAAAATATACTATAATTAACCCCCACCGCAAACTCATTAACGTAAAAATACATTCATTCTATTCAATCGACATTCATTAGCGTAGATACGCAACTATCTGCATCAAAGGGCATTCCATAGCACCAACAGACGACCATTAACACCATTCTACTATACATTAAGGATAATAAAATTTCAATTACACCAAAGAAATATCTTGCCTAATTGAAATTTTATTATCTCTAATGTACCGTAGAATGGTGTTAATGGCCGTCTGTTGGCGCTATAGAATGGTCCTTCGATGCAAATGGTTCCGCATCTACGCTGGTGAATGTCGATTGAATAAAATGAATTTATTTTTGCGTTAATGAGTTTGAGGTTGGCGTTAAAGATAGTATATTTTCTTATAATGAAAATATACTATTTGTTATGGATACCGCTGACAATAGATATATTTATTGTGGGCGGTCAAAACTGTTCTCTCTTTCTCTCCTCCAGGAGTAAAACGAGCGCTGTTCAAACTTTGATCAATCCTTGTACTTTTATGGTGCAATTATCATTTAAGACCTAGCACGTTTCATTTGGACAGGATGTCTGCCTCACCGTATCATATCTCGTCTTTGCTAGACAAGGTCAGTCCTAAAGGATTATATTTTGTGAGAATAGCTTGGACATTAGCCAGGCTTTTGTTGAAAAACGTGTGAGAAATCCTGGAGATATCTTCGCCTGTAGAGCAAATGGTCCGCACACGTGGGCTGACATGTCGTTTCTGCATGAATAAAGAAGTGCCCTCTGAAGATACCTTTGACACTCTTCTCAATAATGTGTGCTTTGCTTCCTTGTTAATTATATGAAAACAAAGTCATTTACTTTTATTTAATGACTTCGTTTATTTTACCTTATTATCACAATAAATATTTTAAGTCTATTGCTAAATTTACACAACCAGGGCATATATATATATATATATATATATATATATATATATATATATATATATACATATACACGTGTGTGTGTGTGTGTGTGTGTGTGTGTGTATGTGCATATGTATACTGGGTTAGCTGAAAGTCTCTTGAAGGAATACAATATTTCTGTTGTATTTGATAGGACTAATTCTTTTAATATACTGGTGACTATTCACAAAAGATTAGAGATCACATCCTAAATGCAAAGGATTTAGTTATCATTATCTATATTCAAGTACCTTAAAACACTGAATACAAAATCACATCTCAAAATCATATATTACTATACACCACAGATTACAGTAATGTTAAACAAATGTCTATCAAAAGTTTAAGGAGCTTTTTCAGAATTTGTTAAAGAGTATACTGCAGTCCCCCAACAGTAGATTTCCATGAATCCAGCAAGCTGTTACTGCTGTTTGTGATGTAAAATTGGAACTTTAAATGTACTTTACAAAGCGCTTGCTCCAATGGTAAGGCCTTCCTAACATTTTTTAAATTTTTACACAATAGATGACATCTAATGACAAAGATTTTAGATTTATGGCCATTAATGATTTAATGGCTGAGCTTCAGAAAGATTCGATAAAGTTAGATGATGAAAGTGAACGTAAGGTAATGTGCATTGTTTCATTATTAGCTATAATAGGCATAGATATGTGAGCTTCATAAGAGTTACTGCTCCTTAGGTCAAGCTCCTTAGACAATATTGCCAAAATGTTGGTTAATAAACTGTTGCTATCACTTTTTAAGTTTTCAAAGTGAAATTTGACATGGCAGCAATCACTGATGGAAACTTTTAAATGATTGCTTGACTGTTAGAGGCTTGAAAGCACTAATATTCAGTTCAGTGCAATTCAAAAAAGTTTGAGTCATTGGATCAAACTTATTAGTTTTAACTCTAATAATTCACTTTATTCAACTAGGTTGTACATATGCTTCTAAGACTTTTAGAAGACAAGAATGGGGAAGTTCAAAACCTCACTGTGAAGTGGTAAGCTATTTTACCTCACTTTAAACTTCCTTCACAGCTTTCAAACCCACATCCATGCAGCCCTTGCTTGTAAATAACAACTGTGGCCATCACATTTTTCACTAAAAATGAAATAAATGTAATTGAACTGGAGAAAAAGTTGATAAATTTACCATGACTGTCAACATGCCAATTGCAGAATTCTTAGCTATATCATATGCTAAATAAACTATGTGATATAAAATCAGATTGTTTATTTAGAAATAAGTGATAAGTAAGCTACTCAGGTTAAGGGGGGTTCAAAGCAATGTCCAGTTATTGTAAGAGCTTATTTGCTTACACAATACCCATTCATGGTAAATCCCACCCTGTGAAATAAACCGTACTCTGTTCACATATGTTGCATGGAATGATCACCCTACTTTACTTTTTACATTATTACTGTATTCTGACAGTAATATATGAAATTCAATAAAGCAAGATAATTTTTGTGCAGTATAATATATTTTTCTAATGTTGCAGCCTTGGGCCTTTAGTTGGAAAGGTGAAGGAGTACCACATTGAGTCCATCGTTGAGAATTTGTGCACAAACATGTTGTCAGAAAAAGAGCAACTCCGTGACATCTCCAGCATAGGTAAGTCCAGTCAGTGTTTTGCAAATTTAAGAAATAAAAAAGTGCAAAACTGGCCTTATCAACCAATGGACACACACAACAGGACAAGAAAAACTATAGAAAAGGTGATAATGCAATATCAATAAAGTCAATCATAATTAGGGAAACCGAAGGAAGATGTGAAGAGGACAGATGATGGATGTGAGTATGATGGACAATAAGTGGAGGGATGATACAAGACACACACTGGGACAATCGATAGACTTAGAACGTTGGACGATAGGTGTGGAGACAATATACAATAGAATCAGGGCCAGTGGATGATAGACGCAAGACAAAAGGTGATAGATGCACAGACTATGAACTATAGATGATCCTAAGATAGAACACTGTTTACCAGGAGCAGATCTAGGATATTTTTCACCTTCTAATTTTCATTTTATTTATTTTAATTATTATAATATCTATTACAGTTATAATTTCTATAACAATTATGATTTCTTTTACTATTACAAGTTCTGTTACAATTATAATTTGTATAAATTATAACAAGTTCTCATAGTTTTTTCAATATACAGTATAAGGGTGTTCATCAGCGAAAATACCCTGACAGATGGTTAATTTTCTCCCAACACAGAAGCTCAGGTTCCCCGATGAGGATCTGTAGCCCCTCAGGCATCGCCCATGACCCTAAAACTGCCCTTGGTTTACAGTACTGTGGCTTAAAGATGTTCCTCTAATTCGTGCCTAAGCACATGAAGTATCTCCCTCACAGGTCTCAAAACAGTCATTGGTGAACTTCCACCAGCTTCTTCAACACTGGCAGCAAACATTGCCAAGAGGATTACGGGGAAACTCACTGCTACAGTATTGAAGGTAATTTATATCATGTTGGCATAAAATATTTAATTCTAAGCCATTACCAAAACAATACATGAATATAGTTGTGAAACAATACTGCTGCTAATTACCTTACTTTCATTCTTTGTATAGCAGTCATTTTTATTTTTATCTGATGATGTAACCTCTAGTATATAAGTAGCTATCTTTCATTAGTCCTGTACCTGTTGAAGACCACAGTCTAGTGGCCGAAAGCTCATCCAAATAAAAACTTTCTGGTCAGACAACGTCTCTTCATTTAAAGTTCTGCTCCTTTTGTCGTGATGAATAAGTACAAATGTTCTGCATACAATCTTCTGGAAAGGCAATACTTGCTGGTTGTATGCCTAGTTACTAGGGATCACACATTACCATACAATCTTGATGCTTCTTCCTCCCTCCATCCTTCTTGCTAAAACCTATATTTCTCACCTTCCAGAGCGACGATGTTTCCGTACAGCTAGAAGCCTTGGATATCTTGGGTGATCTTCTTAGTAAATTTGGCGGTATGGTCATAAAAGGGCTTACTCAAAGTTTTTGCCTTCTAGGATATTGTTTTTCATTACTTACAAGGAAATGAAACGCGGTCTACTTTTAAATTGGTGTTCTGTTTTCTTAGGGTTGCTGGTTTCGTATCATCAGTCGATACAACAGTCGTTGTTTTCGCAGCTCAAAAGCCCCAGGCTTGCCGTCAGGAAAAGGTCTATTATTGCACTGGGTATGTTTCACGATTCGTATCTAAAAGGAACTACTGATTTGTCCATTTGCCGCATTTTATCTTTAGCTAATTTAAAAGTACCTATGGTTCACTCGTTTGTTCGTCCGTCCTTTTGTCCATCCATCCGTCCGGCCGGCCCGCTGCTTTTCGATGGATTAATCCGTCCGTATTTCCGTTCATTTTTAATTTATTCACAGATACATTCCAGAGATTCCATTTGGTCAATCATTCACCCAGTCTACGACCCATTCATTTTTTTCTTTTATACGTAAGCTTATTCATCTTTCGTGGCAAGTTCCCCCAGTTTGTAACCCTTTATTATTGTATTTCTTTAGTGATTTCTAAAAAAAGACTGTGCTGTCGATTCACCAGAAAATCACATTCATGTCAATAGCCTTTACCGAGTCGAATTGTTAACTTACGCTTACTGTGCCTTGGTTTGCGATTATATTTGGTTTTTTACTTCATTTTTTTCCCCCTGTTGTCCAATCCAGGGTATTTGGTCACAAGCGCAAACAGTGGTTTGTTCATTGAACTGATTGATTCGTTAGTGGAAGAACTGAAGAAAGATGAATCCCATTCGATGACCAGAACTTACATCCAATGTTTAGGATCCCTATGGTAAGAATTAATGGTTATCTTGTGGTACATGAATTGCACCTTTGAAGTTCAACTTACAAACGTAAATAATATGAAAAAAAGTTTTTAAAACTCTCCTACGTGGAACGTTTCCAAGGTTGTGAAAGTTAAAAACGCTAAATACAGATTCCCATGGAACACTTTTGTTTCTTGACTCTTATTTTCACACTTCTAGTCGTCAAGCTGGGCACAGGTTTGGTGAACATCTGGAAAGAATCATTCCTTTAATAGTGAAGTACGCCAAGGTGGATGGTGACGACGAACTGCGCGAGTATTGTATTCAGGTAAGATTTGACAAATGAAATCAAAACAATACGCATCTTCACTTCTTTGGCTCACCTTGGTGAGATCCGTTCATCTCCAAAATTAGTTCAGTTGAGCAAATGTGCTCTTGACCCATATGAACAGTTGGCAAGACATGAATGGAGAGCAGTAGAGGCTGGAAGTTGATCGTTCGGGGTTTTGTGGTCTTGAGAAACACTGTCGTAGGTTACTGAGGTTTTGACGGCCTCAGCGGCGGTCATTTTCAGAAAAGATTCACATACTAACCTTACTTAGGCCTACTTTTTGAAAAAGTAGGATTTATAGAAGTAGTCAATGTAAGCCAATCTTATACTGGCTTGCTTAACTCATTGAAAAACGTAAGCTGCTTGTATTGTTTAAGATCCATGCACTGGTTAAGTTTATTTTCTTTCAGGCTTTTGAGTCGTTTGTGATTCGATGTCCCAAAGAAGTCACTCCTCACGTTTCAAAGGTACATTTTGTTCATTCCTTATTCTCTTCCTCCCTCCTTCCCTTTTCTCCCTGTTCCTATTTTCTTCTTTTCCATTTTTCCTTTTCCCTGATCCTTCCTCTCATTCTTTGTTATTCTCTAACTTCTTTTCTTTCTTTCTTTCTCCGTCATCCTCTTTACTCATTCTATCCATATCCTCCCTGATCCTCATTTCGTCACCTTGTCCATTACTTTCATTTCCCTTTCCTTCCCTTCTCTATCCCTTTGTTCCCTCCTTCGCTCCATCCTTAGCTCCGACTGTCCTTCGTTCATCACACGTTTTCCTTGCTGCAGTCTGTTTTTCTTATCTAAGTTTTTCCTTCTAATCTAACTTTCTTTTGGTTCAATCACATTTTCCCTATTCACATAATTTTTTTTATCGTTTCTCTTGCATCTGTTTGCTATTAAAATCGTTCCTCGTACGCATTGAATTTTTTTTTTTAAAGATAACTGAGTTGTGCCTGGAGTTCATCTGCTTTGATCCTAACTACAATTATGGCAGCGACGACGAAGATGAGGACAGCATGGATACAGATGACCAGGATGATGATGATGGGTAAACTGGCATTTTTTTTCTCGCTCAAATCTATGGCAGATCTTGCACCACAAACGATTTTGAAGAAACTTTTTAATCGTACTTTACTGCGAGCATATATTCCACTTGCGTAACTTGCCAATGTCGCTCCTGCAGTGGTCAAACAAGAATTATCGTTGATCTAGGTACACTCCACAATAAATGTTTCCAAAACACCCGTTTTGGGCCCTTTCGTAGTGACTCAACGTCGCCTTTCCGTGCCAGTCTATTTCGATTGAATGTCAACGAAGAGTTTTGTATCTTCCAGATCTGACGACGAAGAGTACAGTGACGATGACGACATGAGTTGGAAAGTAAGCGTAACCTTTTGTAAAGAAAATTTTTTCTCAGTTTGCTTGGGATACACCGAGAGTGTGACATTTTGAATAGGAAAGAGTATCTGCTAAATATTGTGTTTAGGCCTGTTGGTGTAGTTGATGTTCCAACACGTTCATCGCGTGTTACCTGAAAATATTCATTTAAATCAAAGCCTATATGAAATATATATAAAAAAGTGTCCATTACTTAAACTAAATATGTGAATAACTTTCTGCAGGTTCGTAGAGCTTCCGCGAAATGTTTGGGAGCAGTTCTGGGATCACGACCTGATCTTTTGACCGAATTTTACAAAACCGTTTCGCCTGCTCTGATTGGACGGTTTAAAGGTTGGTGTCTACATCATTTGGGGTAGTCACTTGGGTAAGCAGCCGCTGGTGGGGAGGACCGTGGTGTGATGATTGGAAGAGCTGTTGCGAGGAGAGTTGAAACTAGCTAGTGAGATATCAGTATTTTGCATTGAACTCTAAAAGGACTGGAACGATACCTGCAAACTGTATTTTGAAGCCAACATGGAAGCTGACATGTAGGTCAATTTGCTGGTCATCCCAGTCCCCTCCGCAATAAAACGCAACCTATTGCGAAAAACTTGGCCTAAATTTCGGATTTTTGGACAGTTTTCTTTTTTATCCTTAGTAAGTAGAGGACAATGTCGGTAGGACTGCATATTTGTCAGAATTAACCGTCCATGAAAAATAAACATTCACTATAACTTTTCCCCACACGTGTTTTTGACCTACCGTAGAATTCCGAAAGTAACGGCCCTGGTTACTTTCGAATATACCAGACTTTAGGGGCCGCTACTTACGGGGGGTCGCTACTTTCGGATAGTTAAAATTCATTAGGAAGAAACATCTATTGAATTGACTTAGTTATCAAGCGATGAGAGGAATGAAATTTCCAACATTTTATCACCAGATCTTATTACCCTGATTGTCAAATTAGATATAAAACTACGAACATTTTGACCAGAATAAACAATAAATCAAAAACAACAAAGTCATCTTGAAGCCATGTGTATACGGTGTCGTTTTCCTAGCTTTTTATGATGTTCTGTGTCCTCAGACAAGGCCACGGGAGTAGAAGACAATGGCTTTATTATCTGAAACAATATGAAAACGGTAGTAAACGACACCGTGTGCACATGGTCTCGACACCCTGTGCATGACAGCAACGATAAGGAGCTTGACATGGTTGTCGGCAGCGATGGTGGCGACGTATAAGAGAGAACATGTTGTAAATATTGGAAAATTAACGATGAACACGTACTTTCTTAAAAGACATGTATTAGTACCTTTAAGTTGATTGTTAACTTTGAATACAAACATTACTTTTTGTTGGATAAACATGTGTTTGAAACATAAAAGCACCACATTCAAAGGGGCCGCTACTTTCAAAGGGCCGCTACTATCGGGGGGGCTACTACTTTCGGGAAATTTTAGAAGTGTCACAAATTTGACGTTACTTTCGAGGGGTTGTTACTTTCGAGGGGCCGTTACTTTCGGAATTCTACGGCACATGGCTGCCCCCATGTCGGCTTCATTCAATCGTGAAGCCTGGTACAACGAGATATCGTTCCAGTCTTTAGAGTTCAGTGGTATTTTGTTTTGTATTCTCGTTAAACAGAACGCGAAGACAATGTGAAGTGCGACATTTTCAACGCTTACAGAGCTCTGCTGCGTCAGACGAGGCCAATTGCCTCAACGTCGTACGATCCCGACGCCATGGAAGAGGAAAATAGGTGAAGCAATCAATAAAATTAAAGATGTGACCAGAGGGAAATGAAGTGAAGGGACGTACAAGTAGAAAGGCTTTTTTAAGACAAGGACAGACAAGGAGAAATGCTTTTTTACGTTTCACTTCGACGAAGGGTTTTGGCTTGAAACGTCAGTTTCCCGTTTATATACACATACACATACACATACACATACACATACACATACACATACACATACACATACGTATACATATATATATATATATATACATATCTTTTTTGGCAGTAAACTACCCTTTTGCTGTTTCGGTTTGATATACATCTGCCTGCTCAGCACTCCTTATTTATTACTGTCAGTTGGTTTTAAGGAGAAATGTTGACGGATGGACAGACCAACTGACTGACTGACTAACAGACAAAGTGACTGACTGACCGCACATCTTACTGATTGATGACCGATGGACATAGCTACCTTACACGGGATGCCTAGCAACCAATGGGTGGACGTACAGCCAGCCAGAAGGAACGAACGTATGGACAGACGCGCCGATAGACAGAACGGATAAAAGACAATACCGATAGACACAAACTGTGATTCGAAGAACGAAGATCGTTGAACGAAATAATAAACAAACGTTAAACCTTTGGAGACCAACCAAGTGACGGAGCGTCTCTGGGAAATCCGTAATAGTGACATTTGTTTGGCAATTTAGGCTAAGATCCAGTTTAATTGGAACAATTACTAATGCTTTATTGTAATACGGTGACTTCCATTTCGATTAACTCTACACCCGCACGAAGTGGCCCTTCAGTAGACTACTGAGAAAGTGAATTGTCCAGAATTTTTCGATAGTCGGTTTCCAACCAACATTTTTTTTTCTCTCTTTGGGTTTATTTTAGGCCTCTGACGTTGCTGCAATCCCAGATTCCTGCTATTGTGAAAGCTATTCACAAGCAGCTGAGGGAGAAGAGTTTTAAGACGAGACAGGTTAGACTTAGGATAATGGTGTGAAATTTCGAATGGAAGAACGGGAGTATTTTGTTTTTAAGCAGTAGCTTGTCACGAGTCGTTGAAAGCTTAATTAAGGGCCAAAAATGAAAAAAAGCGGAAAAAGTATGTCCGACCTGATTTAGGTTTTGTCCGACCTACGTACGACATGCGGTGTGTAGAAATAACTGGTACAGCACTAAATGTAAACCTGGTAAACGTCCAGTAAGTTCAAGTTTATTTTATTTTATTTCATTATATATATATATATATATATATATATTTTTATTTTTTTTAATCAATAGGGTTGCTTCAGTTTGTTAACAGAACTCGTCAATGTTCTTCCTGGTG
Organism: Heliopora coerulea; assembly: GCA_030142905.1. NCBI lineage: Eukaryota > Metazoa > Cnidaria > Anthozoa > Scleralcyonacea > Helioporidae > Heliopora > Heliopora coerulea. The sequence goes on from JASJOG010000089.1 coordinate 460,801, forward strand.
CTCTGTCAGATCATATTCCAGCCATTGTTCCAGGAATCCAATACTCCATTGGGTAAGTTGAACTAGAGATGTTTCCGTGAAGAAGGCCATACGTATTGTGTTAACCCTAATGCTTCAGACTGTCTTGAAGCGTGAATAGGTTGAAGGAGGTTGAGAAAAAGAATATCCCGCCAACAGCTTGAAGTCCGCCTGTACATTAGCTTGTATTCATATGGCGTATGCAATTGTACGGAGTTATTATTTGTTTTCTTTTTTTCTTAAGAGATAAAAATTCTACGTCGAACATGAAGATCGATACGTTATCATTTCTCAGCTGTATTCTCACCCAACATCCTCCTGCTGTTTTTCATCCTCATATTCATGTGTTGTTGCCGGTTAGTTGTAATGGAGTGTTGGTTGTTTTTGAGTTGGCTAACTGGTTATCCAGCAGTGAGAGGGGTAGGGAAGGGACGTGTGGGAGGGAAGGGATAGAAAGGAAAGAAGAAAGGAAATTTATGGATAGGATAGGATAGATTGGGATAGGATAGGTTGGGATAGGATAAGATAGGATAGGACAAGATAGGATCGGACAGGATAAGAAAGGATAAGATAGGATGGGATAGAATAGGATGGGATAGGAAAGGAAAACGGAAGGGGAGGAAAGAAAAAGAAAGGAAACGGAAAAGAAAGGAAGAGAAAAGGAAGAAGAAGGAAAGGAAGAGAAAAGGAAGAAGAAGGAAAGGAAGAGAAAAGGAAAGCAAGAGGTAAGGGAAAAATGAGAAAGGAAAGGAAGAGGAAAGGGAAGAAAAGGAAGGACGTTGGGACGGACTTTCAAACACACTGTTGATCAGTGAATGTTGATGTACGTTCGACTCACAGACCGCTGCGTACAAACGCATTGACTTACCAACTGACCAGTGGCTTGGGGTTTCAAACGAGCAAGACCCACACAGTTAATATACGGTGTGTTTGAATATTGATCCCTGAGTATGTTCAATGGCATTCAGCGTAAACGTCTTGCAAATTAATGATTATTGTTTTGTCTTTCTCAGCCTGTTATTGCATCAGTTGGCGATCCGTTTTATAAAATCACGTCAGAGGCTTTGTTAGTCACCCAAGAATTGGTCAAAGTAATCAGACCTTTCAAAGGTAGCAACTCTGTCTTTAGGCCAGATTATAAAGTCTAACATTCTGCATTTCCTTGTGAAGATTTTCATACACTTGGCTGTCGCTGTTGTTGTACCGTCCGTTTTTAGTTTAACTTTCTACGAACCATAATGTGAGAACGCGATTCGTTTTCCGATGCTCAATTTCGATCATGGGAACGGTGGAATAACACAAACGTCGAATTTTTAGACACACAATAGTTAATCTTGAGTTGGCATTTGTAACCCTGCATGAGTATCCAGTCAAGGTTAATTTATGTATTTTGTTCGTTTGTCGTTTTCAAGGTGACGATAAGTTTGACTATACACCGTACTATAAAGATATTTATTCGTGCACTCTCCATCGACTTAAAGCAGCTGATATCGACCAAGAAGTGAAGGAGCGAGCCATTTCTTGCATGTGAGTGTATAATCTTTGCACTGAGTTCAGCTGATTTGAACACGTAGTAGACGCCAGTAAACCAGAAAGCTCCACTTCATTTTCTCTATCACGTACGCTTTAACACTACTAAACTTGGTCGTAATTTACAAGAGTATTGTGATAAAGTTTTTGTCGTGTGTTTTTTGTTAGGGGCCAAATTCTTCACAGTCTGGGCGACGAGCTGTCGTGTGAGTTAGGAACATGTCTACCGATCTTCTTAGAAAGACTAAAGAACGAAATTACGAGACTTACTACTGTAAAGGCTGTCACTTTAATTGCAGGGTTGGTAGTATAATTTATTATCTGTCGGTTTATTCCTACTACTTCGCTATTGTTTAGGTTAACGACAATGCTGTATTATATAAAAAACACTTATACTATATATATATATTACTTAAATAATGGCTCTCCGTAACTTACATAACTTTCAGCTGTTTGCTTGACTTCTTCAACTCCCGGCTTCAGTTTATTAAAGTCGTCATGTCCTTGTTTCTAGGTCTCCTTTGAAAATTGACCTTACCATGATATTAGTAAGTGACTTAGATTTAATAACGAGGGTAGTTAAATGAACAAATGTCATTTTGAAATTAAGTTAGTTATGGCTATGAAATTGTTCTTAACACCGTCAAGACTGTGCTTTTTAGGGCAGTAGAATTAGTAAATAAGTCCATACGATGCTGGAGCACTCGAAATGTGAATCTACGATAGGTGTGTCTCAATTCGTGATTGACTAGGGGTCGAAAAGTTGCCTTGGAAAGGAGTTCTGGGTATTTTCAAGTCTTAAGCATATAAACGTATGCCAAATTGTGCTTTATATCATTTTATTTTGTTTCATTCTAGCCAGAAACAATGCCAGTTTTGGCGACGTTTCTAAGAAAAAATCACCGAGCATTGAAATTGGCGACGCTTAATGCTCTGGACGTCCTCATCACGAACTACGGTAAACAACTAAAAATTTTTGCTGGATGAGTAAATTCATGAAGAAAAGTTACTTTAGGCTGCAATTCGTTGCCCCTGAACTCACCTTGATGTTCTTGTAAACAGGATAAAACCAGTTCACTCGTTTTCAATTGAATTCCTTGTTCCATTGACAGGTTCAAGCATCGATTCCGAAGATATAGACGGTGTTCTTGTTGAGATCCCTCCATTAGTTAACGAAAGTGACCTTCATATATCTCAGGTAACCAAAAAGTTTTCGTTTGTCTTCTATTTCTGTTTTTCACTTTAAAATTTTCTTGTTTTATTCTTAAGTATCACTGATGGTCTTCATACTTTAAATTTAGCGCGCCCTGGTCTTGCTGACTTCTGTGGCGAAACTTCATCGAAAAAACTTAGCTCAGGTAACCTACGAACGATTTATGCTGTAAGACGAAACAATTTGTCGAATGTTACCAGCGAAAACCATGCTAAAAGATTAGCAACCTTTTTATATTTAAGTATTGAATCCCGCATTAGAGTAGTTCCGAGTTGCCAACACTAGCCTTGTTTCGCTGTCACGTAAAGATTATCTCACGTTTCTTCTTCAGTAAATTTTCCTAAATAACGTTGAAAACGACAAACTCCTGTACTTTCCTCATTCTTTTAGGTCCATGACAGCATTCTGCCAAGTGTTGTGAACCTTGTTCGATCACCGCTTTTGCAAGGTAAAATTTCATATCCAACAGCATTAATGCTTCTGAAATGGCAATACAGTGGCTGTTGATTCAATTCCTTTTATTGATAATGTTTTTATTAGTCATGGCAAGAACTGAAAAACGTATCTGGTGTTTTACAGGTGGTGCATTGACTGCAATGCTGTATTTCTTGACGGAAATTGTAAACGCAGGTGTTTCTCACGTTGGATTCAAACAGCTTTTTCGTGTGAGTTGAAGAAAATGTATTTTCCTTCTTATATTCATTGTTAAGGCCCGTTTACACGAGCAATTTTGTGATTGTCATCGTGGTTTATGCAATAAAGTCACGACAATCTATGCAGCAAGATATCCACTTATGATCAGTGAACTCAGTTTCCATATCTGGAATGCTAACTCCCAGTCATTCGCACGGGCAAAAAGTGAAGCCAAGATGGCCGCCCATACAGAGAATTTTGGACGTCAGTTTCAGTCCTTTTCGCGCACTTGTACATTAGTTCCAGTCCTTTACACGACTTTAATCTTCCGTTTTTGTTCGAAAACATTCCCAGCCATGGAAACAGTGCTCAGACAAAATATTACTGGACCAGTTTTACATATTCGAGAATTTAAAAAGACTCATTATTGCCGTGTGGCCTAAGAAGTGTACTAAATTGTCTGAACATGGTAAACTAACAGTAAAAAAAGGACGAACACTTAGTAGTTTGCTAAAGTAATTTTTCGAAACCGTTTTATCAGGTGTCTCGTCAGTTTAGTAGTTTATTTTCGTGAAAATATATAACCTGTGACTCGGTTTGACTTTGTCGAAACATATTTGAAATTCTTAACTCATTTCTGTCTTTTGAAGAAATATTTTGTGAGTATTTTCAAACAAAACTCTTCAGGAAACAGTACAGGAAAGTGTAAAAGTAGCGTGGGAGACTAAAACTGACGTACAAGCCCGCGTAGGGGACTGTAACTGACGTCCAAAATTGGTCTCCATGGGCGGCCATCTTGGCTTCACTTTTTATTGGCCAATTAGCATTCCAGATATGAAAACTGAGTTCACTGCTTATGATTCACTTCAGTTTGTCCTCGATGCTCTCGTCAATTTATCACATACTCCAAGCTGTCAATCGCAAGACACTAAATTCCTGTAAACGGGAATTTAGAGTTCAAATGGCAATGGCTTAAATTGAGACAGATTCTCGAGCTAAATTGTGTCTGTGATTTAGGAGAGTTAAATGTCCCCGTTTTGATAATGTACTGTAAGATGAGTTTTGTTGTGGTAGTAAATTTAAGTCCTTGGAGGCACTGCAGAAACATTGCAGTGATATCAATAATGTTGTCATTATTTTAGCTATTTGTTATTTGTTTATTATTGAAGTTGTTTTTATTTTGTAGATGATGGTTACGCCGATTTATGATAACGGACCAGACTCACCTGTACACAAACAAGTGAGACTCGCCTTCCTTGTTTTTGTTTTAACCTTTTATGTGGCACTGTTGCAATTCTGCTACTTATGATATTTTACTCTTAAAGTAAATGGTTTGAACCTGGGAGAATCGTGACATATTTGAGGAAGTTGATCGTCCAGGTTAGTGTAGTCTTGAGAAAGACTGTTGGTTGAAGTGACTGACGTTTCGACAGCCTTAGCGGCGGTCATCTTCAGAGTCCCTTTTGACTCTGAAGATGACCGCCGCTAAGGCTGTCGAAACGTCAGTCACTTCAACCAACAGTCTTTCTCAAGACTACACAAACCTGGACGATCAACTTCCTCAAACATATTTTACTCTGTCTAACGCCGGACGATTTTACTTGTCAAGTGGAGATTTCTCGGCAAATTGCCACATAAAAGGTTAACTCTTTCTTTCAAAATGATATCAAATAAAGAGCCATTTATGAGACCTATTTATTGCCCGGATTTGTCTTCGTAGGCTTTACATTCCATTGCAAAATGCGTTTCTGCTCTAACCGTCGCTTGTCCTCATGAAGGAACCGCAGTGGTGAACCAGTTTGTTCTGGACATTAAAGTAAGTACTTGGGTTTCGATCATTCTTACACAAACATTAATCGATCAACACACCTTGAAGTATTAGTTTACTATAATTTGACTCTTCCTGACTTCTGTTGCAGTTCTGTGATATCCCCGAAAACCGTTATTTTCAGTAATTTCAAACGTTTAGCGCATTGAACGGTTTGAATCGAACAGTGGAGCAATTGTACATTTTAGCTTGTTCGTCTACATTATTACAATTTAAAAAAATGGCCACATGTCTGACGTGTTGTCTTCCTTCACGGATACCATCTTCAGAGACGTTTGAAAGGCAGTACATGAAATTAAAATGTCAGAGGAAATACTATGACTTCATATGCTGCTTGTTGTGCAATTGAATTTCTTGGGCACGGGATGGAGGGCATTCCCTAGGCTTGCCTATAGCTGCTGAAGGGGACTAAAGAACAAGAATTTTGAGGAGCACTGTTCCAACGCATTGGGTAACTAGTGAGCTGTGTGTTATGTCACGCTCTGTGAATGTTGGTATAAGTGGCGCTCGAACGTGAGTTAAGATTTCGTGTCTTTTGTTTAGAATCCCAAATGTATAGATTCTGTCAGGTTGTTCTCGCTCTTGGCTCTTGGCGAAGTTGGGAGGCATGTGTGAGTTCTTGCAGATTATTATTTTATATTTAATAATACTAAACTCTGACCCATAGACGTGGGCTCTATACAACAACAATAACGTTATTATCATAAAGTAACTGAGACACACAATTTACGCCGTTTGATAGTAAGGAGCCGAGGCATGCTAAAGTGCTGAAGTTATTTCTGTATCTGTTTGGTGATTCCTTACAATAATTTTCAATGGGGGATTAGTAACCAAATATGGCTCCGAAGACTATGTGTTTTAATATTGATAATGGAGGAAACATACCCGTTTATATGCTGTTGTTGCCAGAGCAACAAATAACGCACAACTTTAGACCAGATTGTTTTGTTGATGATAAATCTTCTGTAGTTTGATATTTTCTGCATTTCCAATTTATTTAAAGATAGAAAAGTCAAGGAATGATGACGGCAGTCATTGCAGCAAGTTAAAAGAGAAACTAGAAGGAACCCTCTTAAACAGCTTTTAGTTCCGCGTTGTCGTTTTCTGGTTGTTTGAAATTTGTCGTCTCTGCCGTTTGCATAGAACACATTCCCTGCCAATTTAGCAGAGTGATTTTGTTGGGATCGAACTACAATTAGCAGGACCACATGGTATTGCTATTTTCCACCCATAAAAGAGTAGGAATCAGCCCGAATCTCACTTGTAGTGTGCCGAGATCTCTTAAATCAAGACGGTTTAATTTCCCACGTAAATCTAAACATTGTTTGATTGAGTTATTCGAGTTTTTCACTTTCAGAGACTTGAGCGAGCAAAATGACCTTGAGGGAGCTATCCTGGAATGTTTCTTGTCTCCTTCGAACGAAGTAAAATCGGCCGCATCATTTGCTTTAGGTAGGCCTTTAAAAGCGAGTTCTAGT